>JAPPVO010000002.1:161791298-162068798 GCA_030407325.1 Camellia japonica
GAAAGAGTCCGACGAATATCAAGTAAGAGAAAATTTCATTCCACACGGCGGAGGCACAAATGCGTCGGTACGGTTCAAAAGGAATGAGTAACTGCTACAGGCGTATCCGTGGGCTCAAATATCGGGGATTGGGTTTGGCTACAAGGAAGACAAAAGAATCCCTAGTTAGATTTAAGGAAGCTCCATCGAAGAAGAAAGTTGTAGCTTGAGACAAAGGGAGTCGTCTACTATGGGGCAGAAAAAGGAAATCAGATATGGAGGTAGCTAGTGATTCTGGGTCTCCGAACAAGAAAATTTGTTCAGACTCAAACAAAAGCAATGGAGGAGAGGAAGGAAGGTTACAAAACCTGGTGAATAACTTCATCATTGACTATGAAATGGCATTGATATTTGATTTGCTATGGGGTGATAGAGATCTGAATTACAAAAGGATTTATCAAGAGGTTGTCCTTCAACAACCTCCTCCAACACCATGAAGGTAATGAGCTGGAACTCCAGAGGGATGGGCCACCCTCTGACAGTTCAAACAGCTAGAATATTGGCCTAGGAATTAAAGCCAAATGTCCTATTTATTATTGAAACGAAAATGGAAGCTAGTAAACTGGAATAGTTAGGATTAACAATGGGGTATTGCTTTTGGACAGGGGTGGATAGTGTTTGACAGAGTGGAGGGTTATGGGTAGTGTGGGATGATGTACAATGTCTGAAAGTGCTTTATAGATGCGATCGGTCTATTGCTCTAGAGATGGAAGAACATTCCAACCAAAACTGGGTTCTATTGTTGATATATGGTCATCCAAATACTAGTTGTCGGGTAGCTTTTGCGATAATTTGGCAAGTTTTGTGCAAGGGGTCAAGTTACCAGTAGTATTGATTGGGGACTTTAATCAAATTTTATATCAAAAGAAAATGAGGAGTTTCTGTAAACGTAAGGTGTGGGGTTTGGATCATTTACATCATTTTATGCATACTTGTCATCTTCTTGATCTAGCTAAGTCGGGAGGGGATTTTACCTGAATAAACAACCGAAGGAAAGAATTTCGGGTCTATGAAAGATTGGATAGAGCTATGGTAACAAGGTGCTGGGTATCGCGGTTTCAGAATTTTTCTTCACTGTATTGCCAATTCAAAAATCAGATCATAGTCCTATAATTCTTAATACAAATCAACAATGTTAGGTATCATGAAAAGTCTTTCATGAAAATGATTATGAAAGATTTGTAACCTTTGGATTACACTTAGAATAAAGCACCACACACTAATTAAGATAATCTAAGGATCACAAATTTTTTATGATCATTTTCATGAAAAAAATTTCATGATTCCTAACATTTCTCAATACCAATATGGGAGGGCACAAAACGAATGGCAAGGGGAAATTTGAAGCAGCATGGTTATTTGATGGTGCATTGAAGGAAACAGTTCGACAGGTTTGGGAGATACCAGTTGAAGGATCCTATGCATTCAAGCTGCTACAACATCAAAAAATAGTGCTCCTTCATTTAAGGAATTGGCACTTCCAACCCAATCAAAGTTTGGCTGCTCAAGTTAACAGACGTAACGAAAACTAGAGCAAGTTCAAAGTAGGTTATGGTCGGAAAAAGATATTGAGGAAGATTAAGCACTCCTAATAAATCTGGATTTGCTACTAAAAAAGCAAGAGGTGTACTGGGCACAATGGGCAAAACAGAGATGGATGAAGTTAGGGGATAAGAACACAAAGTTTTTTCATTTGGAGGCGACTTTCAGAGTGTTGGGATATATCTCGTTATTGGAGTATGGGACCCAATGGTTTATTAAAAGAGTTTATTTTGGTTTGGTATTAATTATAATATATTTTTATATATTATATTTAATTTGTGGAGACCCAATTCAATTTGATAATAATTAGGGTTTGATTACAAAACCTAAGATTCAATAATATATATATATATATATATATATATATTGTTTTGTTGCTCTTCTAAGGTGCTGCGGCTGCTACAAGTTGTATTGATTAAAAAATCAATTTGGTGGGTTAACAAAGTTAATCATTATTCAGTGGGTTCATTGGTTAAGGTGTGGCTGTGTGTATTGCTTTCTCAAACAAGCAATAGTGTGCCTTGGTTGTTGCTTTGCGTTGAAGCGTTTGGTTCGGTTTTTTGTACTGATTTGGTTCGTTATTTTGGGTCTTCTACATTCTGGTTCTGAAGATTTTGGTTCATCTATTTGGTGAGGTCTTTTCTCTTGTTTATTTGTGATTATTTGGAATTCACCTAAGGGTGTGAGACCATTCGTGTCTCGTTTATAATCGTTTGGAAACTATTTGGTTGATAGTGAAATCGGATTTCGATCCCGTGGATGTACCTTACATTGAGGGAACCACGTAAAAATTCTTGTGTTGCTTTTGATTTAATTTTTTCGCATTAGTTTTTATTCCCATTGATTGATTTAGTTGTGAGGAATCACATATTTTCCCTAACACAGAGCTTGTAAGAAAATGATTGGTTTTCTGAGATTGGAGAACGATGCCTGTGTTATGGAGCAAGAATTTCTTCAACATTTCAAGAAGCTTTTTCACTGTCAACAGTATGGGTCAACATCAAACTACTCACAAATCCCACTTTCACAGAATTTTTGGTTGATGGTGCATGGAAACAAGAAATGAAGCCAGCTGCTACAGCATGGGTGGCAGTCAATAGAAATGGTTGGCAGGTGGCATCTAGAGCATCTTCATTCCAAGCGCAATGAGCATATGAAGCAGAAGCACATGGTTGTTTGAAGGCACTGCAGTGGTGTATTGCACGAAATATCTAAACAATGATCATTCAAACGAATTGTCAAGGGCTTATTAATAGTTTGAGATCTAGTTCTGCCATTGACTGGTCATCTAGATCACTAATAGATGATATATGTAATACATGTTGTGCCAGAGGGACTCAGATATGAATACAAAAGAATAGCAAAACAAATTTTAATTCACTCAAATAAATTCAGAATAAATATAAAATCTCATAAACAAATACAAAGGGGAGGTAATCCCTCCTAACTCACAATCACTCTCAAATTCAAAATATTTTCTATATATAATACAACACATTAGCTTCCTATTTATAGGTTTCTAAGGATGATGAGAGATGGAAGCGGTGATGCCAAAATCACGATGTTTCGGACTTGTTCGGAAAGCTTCATGGTAGCTTCCATTGTTGACCAACTAAGAACTTCAATTCAAAACCATCTTCTTAAGTAGCTTTTGTATCATCTAGGAGCCTCAAGAACAATCTGGAGGAGAAGAAGAGAAATTAAATCCAAACTTCTTATGCTTCATGGAGAAGCAAAGCCAAATTTTCAACAATTCTCCACCTTGGCAAAGATTCTCCAGTACATAAATTTAAACAAAACTCCACCTTAGCAAAATACCATAAACAAATAAACAACCAATCATGAAAGTGCTCCAAAGTGAACACACTCTAATGCCCAAAACAAATTATGCTGCACCAAACAAGCGCTCTACAAACAAAGAAAAATGAAACAGCAGACTCAAAAACTCGAGACATATCAAGCCAATCCAAACTGCAAAACAAAACGAACTAGTTCTTCTAATTTTTTGCAACAAATCCAAATTCCAAACTCCATCATGATGTCAAATTCCAAAATTTCAAAAAACCAAAGTTTTACTAAGACCTAAAGTAGATTGCCACAAGATCTTCTTCAAATCAACAAATGTGAATTTTTTTCCAAGACCAACAAGTGGCCGAAGACCACACCAACGACCTAAAATTCAAATTCAAAATAATCAGTATCATTTTGGGCTACATTGACTTTGGAAACAACATTTCTTTTTCCCTTCAAACTTCGACAATCTTTCTTCCAATGCCCTTTCTCATGACAATAGGCACATTCAACTTTCACAGGATTAACTCTAACACCTGCTAACTTCAAATGAGATCTACCCCTAACTGTCAAAGCGTTACTAAATGTGTCATTAAAGTTCTCTTTGTCTTTCTTCCTGTACTCATTGTTAATCAAACTACTAGACACATATTTAAAACAAATTTCATCCTTACCATATAACAAAGTAGTGATAAGATGATCATATGTGTCAAGAAGAGAACTTAGCAATAAAAGAGCTTTATCTTCATCTTCAATATCAACATCCAAATTCTGAAGATCAGCAAGTATCTTATTGTAAGCATTCAAGTGTTCAGATATCGAAATACCTTCTCGATATTGGAAACGAAAGAGCTTTTTCCTCAAGCAGAGACGATTCTCTATACTCTTGGTCATGTATTTATCATCCAATTTCTTTTATAATTCTTTCGCCAAAGTTTCTTTCATGATAAAGTATTTCAACTCTTTCAGTAGACACAATCGGATCATGCCACAAGCTTGGTGATTGATTTGTGTCCATTCCCTCTCATTCATATCAGACGGTTTGTCTCCCAAAGCGATTCTTGTTGGTAGAGAACATCCATAACTTCGCATTGTCATATACCAAAGTTATTGTCTCCTTCAAATTTCTCTACATTGAGCTTAACACTAGAGATTGAACTCCTCTTTCCTGAATTACTTGTTGAAGCTTTTTCTTCAGCCATTGTTTCTTTAAAAAAAACTGAAACTGTCAAAAGAGCCCACTTCAAAGATGACTATGACAGTTTGGTATATCAACACCCTTCTCAAGGGTTAAATTGAAAATTTTCAAATTTTCGGGGGCTAAATTGAAAATTCTAGAATTTTTTGGGACCTAAACATAAATTCATAAATAACTTGGGCAAAATTATAATTTTACCAAAATTCAGGGGCCAAAATGCAAATCTTACAAATTATTGATGGCGTGGCACCTTGCTGACGGGGCAGTTGGTCAACGCTGACGTGGCGAAGGGTTAATGCTGATATGTTGTCTAGCTGGGTGTTGACGTGGCACAGAATACTCCACAATGATGTCATGGTGATGTCACAAAACATTCTACAGAATATTCTTCAGCTCAGTTTCGCGGCTCGGCTTGGCTCAATTGGCTTGGCTCAGTCCGTCTTCTCGACTCGAATGGTTGACTTTTTCAGGCCAACTTTGATCGACGATTGGGAGAGCTTACCGGTGTCCGTTTGAGTGAATTTTTTTAAAAAATTGCTCTACTCAACGAGAGCTACGCAATGGTGTATTCAGAAGTTGGTTTCGGCAACTGCAAAATCTGGCAGAACTCTAAAATAGAGACGCGGAAGCTCTGTTTTGCATAACGATGCTCTGATACCAATTGTTGTATCAGAGGGCCTCAGATACGAATACACAAGAATAACAAAAAAAAATTTAATTCACTCAAGTTAATTTAGAATAAATACAAAATCTCACAAACAAATACGAAGGGGAGATAATCCCTCCTAACTCATAATCACTCTCAAATTCAAAATATTTTCTATATCTAATACAACACATTAACTTTCTATTTATAAGTTTCTAAGGAGGATGAGAGACGGAATCGGTGACGCCAAAATCACCGTGTTTCGGACACGTACAGGAAGCTTCATGGTGGCTTCCATTGTTGACCAACTAAGAACTTCAATTAAAAACCATCTTCTTCAGTAGCTTATGTATCATCTAGGAGCCTCAAGAACAATCTGGAGGAGAAGATGAGAAATTGAATCCAAACTTCTTATGCTTCATGGAGAAGCAAAGCCAAATTTTCAATAATATATATATATATAAGAGTATGGATTGTGTTTGTATAATGAAAGTACATCATACGATTGTAAACCTCGCACATGATGCAGCAAAAGCTGCCTTTCAAGGAGGTAGCTAATCTTGTTGTGTTAATGGCTTTAATCTATATATGAAGTTGGTTATTTCTCAAAAAAACAAAAAAACAAAAAAACAAAAAAATACTAAAGAATAGGTATTTTTTGTTTTTTATTTTTAGTAGTGTACTTTGTAATGGTTATTCGATTGTCACAAATAATTATACCAATTATTTTACTATGAAACTATGCAATAAAACCTGAAAAATTATCTTTTTATTAAATGATTGATTAATTTTTTGGATTAGGTCCAAGGTACGGTTAGAAGGAGGCACATATTTTATATTGACTTGGTTTTAGATAGTTTTTTTTTTTCTTTTAGTAAGCAAAACACAAGAAGGGGAGGCTAACCCCTCCAATTTTGAACTTCAAAACATAATTTTAGCCACTGAAATAACTCTGAAAATCAATGTTTAAAAGCTCAAAAAAAGATAGGGTAAAGGTGGGAAACACAAGGGTAAAGGCCTTGAGAGCAATGTATAAAGAGCAATGTATAAAGAAGGGTGAACCACCCCTCAACCTTTGGTGACTTTAAAACCCAAGTTTCAGCCCAAAAATATAGAGTTTTTACAACCCAAAAACAGTTGGAAAATAATAAGAAAACGAGTAAATACAACAAGTAAAGAGGCAAAGCTTTATACCTCTTGAAGAGGAGATCACTTTCAAGCAATAAAACAAGGCAAAAACACCCTCAAGAGCTCAAACAAGGCTTAAGGATACCTCAGCTCAAAGATGAAGAGTTTTAATTAAGAGTGTATAGGCAAAGGTGAAGATTGTATAGGCAAAGGTTGAGAAATTTGTAAGAGAGAGAGAGAATTGTAGAGAGGAAAAATTCTGTTCCAAAATTTTCTAACCCCATGGTAAGAGGGGAGGTCCTCTATATATAAAAAAACATGAACCTCCTTCAAAAACATCCTAAATATAATTAAATATTTATATAAATATTTTAAACATAAATACATAAAAAAATTATCAAAAATGTTAATAAATATGTCAAATATATATACATATATTTTTTTATTTTAGTCATAAAAAATATTCACAATATATTTACCAATTTAAATTAAAAAATAAAAGGGCCTAAGTGATTCATGAGTTGGACAAGAATGAAGACAATTCGCCAAAAAATATATTGTTGACATAAAAATTAACTCAAATTTGGCTTCCAAACTTGTCACGCTCCGGATTTACGAAGTCCGACCCACGTGAATAAATCATTCAACGATAAATAATAGATAACAATCCCTAGCTGTAGGAGTTGCCGAAGTGGCCTCCTCCCCACTCTGTCCCATGACTAGGATTGCAGCCTCCACATGAGCCGTCGCTTCTACAAGTGTATAATAATTCCCATGCCAAGACCCAACAGTCCTTTCCCGAATATCATCACATAACTTACTCTCAAACTCCATACAATGGAGCTCCTCGGTTTCCATCAACTCCGAAGCAAACCTCGACAGACTGGTAAACCACACCTCAAATTGTGCCAAAGGTATAGTACCTTGGCGCAACTCCAGAAATTGCTTCCTCAATTTTTCCCATGTGGAATGAGGAAAGTCGTCACATCCTCGCCTAGACATGCTAATCAAAACAAACATAACAAATTTAGCACATATCTAATAATGTCCTCAACAAAATCTCATACACCCTAGCATTAAACACACAACATATCACCTATATAGCACACGTAGAGGTGTCCACTCAACGTTTACTACCACCGCCCAAAATGCCTCTATTAAAGAGAAAATACGTAACTTAGGATACATAACACCAGTAACCTTCACCGAAATACTAACACGGTACCGTCATATAAATAAATACTCAAACAATCCCATTTAGACTCCAATCAACTCATGCATCAACTACCACATAACATGTAACACGTAATCAAGCTAAGCCTACAAAGATAATTATTCGTTCCAGCGCTCCCTTAGAATTCTCATTAGAAACAACGTCGATCATGTGCGTTTCTAATAAGACCTCCAAGTTAGTCAACTAGACACCGAATAATATCCATGAGTCTCAACACCATGCCCACATAAATAAAACACATAAACATGTTATCACTTAGCACACAACATGCAAATGTCCTTACCGAGCATGATAAACCCATTATGGCTAACCATTTCCCATGAGCCCAAGGTTTTCAAACCTGGTTAGTTTTGATACCAAGTTGTCATGCCCCGAATTTACGGAGTCCGCCCCACGTGAATAAATCACCCAATGATAAACAATAGATAACAATCCTCATGTAGATATATATAATGTAGCCACACAATACATGTGTTTATCCGATTTCATACGTTCTTAGATACAACATCTAAGTCGAATGAATGTTCTGTAATTAAAACATGCACAGATGTTATAAATTAAATTGAACGCCCAAAGGCTTACATCATATACAAAGGATATAACCCTTACAAGAATGGCACACAGCCAATAAATGACATGAATGGCCCATAACCTACAAATAACAGAACCACTTACACGGTTCCGAACACAACTTCACGTCTTAGTCCACATCCATACATGTACACCTAAAAAACATTTTCAGCCACGTAGGGTGAGCATAAAGCCCAGTAGAGAATATCTCAAAAACTAAACATGCTCCACAACATAAATGATCATGACGCAATACATATATACAATATGCCCAAATGCAATTTCAAATCCACTTGACTTCTCATCAAAATCCTTTTTTTCCAATTACCAAAACCTTACATTTAAACGTTTTCCGAGTTCAAAACATCTAGTTGATATAAAATTTCTTTTCAAAAACCAATCCAGGTATCTCAATACCAACCAGCAAATACATTGCTAAAACCATAACCAAACATCCTATTCCAAAACCAAAATGATAATAAATAAAATGAATAAATCTCTAGGGCCGATGTTCATACGAGTAACTATACAAGTTACAAGGTCATTTTTACCGACACTAACTAGAAGGCTCGACACCTATCGCGTGGGTTTAGGTCTTGCACAATGGACACACAGGCCAACTTAATTCGGCTTTAACACCTTATCTCTTTATTTACCTTTTCCTGGTAGCACACTATGTGTGATTCAAAATATTGTTTTCCAAAGCAACACAAATGTTCCAAAACATAATACGAGAGTTTCCAAAACAACCTTTTTGAAAATACACAGTTTCGGTTTCAAAATCCGTTTCAAAATCCATAACGTGCACATGACATGTATGATTTTAATTTGCCTAATCCACATGCACTTTCTAACACATGGCAATGTTATCCTCCACCGATAGCCAAAGCAGTTATCTCTGATGCAATAATTAAAAGATAACAATGGGGATATACAATCCAATGGTTTCAACAATCACCCAAATCCATTCTCCATAATTCTACCCAAATTCCCAAAATCAACATCATTTAGGATTCTTCTACAAATTATGGGGTTTTTTTTTTTTTCCCCTCTTTTAGAAAATCATATGCAAGTTTTGTATACCAAAAATACATTTTAATAGCAAAATCATAACCAACAACCCCAATTTGGACAAACCCTCAACCCACAAAATATATCCCAAAAATCAATCTAAGCACCACAAGTTCTATATATCAAAATATACCACAAATACACCAACGAACTCACATCGAGTTAAAGAAATAGACCCTACCTTTTGAAGTGAGGAGGAGACAAGCCAGAAAAACCGTAGGCGACGAAAAGACGATCTACTCAGATTAAATGGAAGCCCTCATCGAGCTCTACGTTTTTTACAAGGAGATTATGGTGAAGAAATCAATGGATCTAGGTGTATTTGTAAAGAGAATGTGAGTTCTAGAGAGAGAGACTCTAGATTTAGGATTTTTAGAATGTTTAGAGAGAGAGAGAGAGCGATGAAAAAGTGACTCAAAAAGTGACTTTTACGAACTGATATACATGCAGACCGCTCAAACGCAAGAAGTGTCGCTTGAGCGACCAGGCACAATAAGTGGGACCGCTTAAGCACACAAAGTGACCGCTTGAGCGAAGAATACTAACTCTCAGGAGTTTTACAGACAGAGGACCTCCCCTCAAGCTAAAAAAAACACCGCTCGAGCGCAATAAAGACCGCTCGAGCGAAGAATGCCACCCTCCCAGCATCTCTGTAGGCCTGCACAAGTACTAAGAGTTCTCAAAGACCGCTTGAGCGCAAGAATCACCACTTGAGTGAAGGGGCCAAAATCTTGGCAACAATAGCTTTGAAAAACAAGCTGCCGACATGTTCCAAACGCCACCAAGACATTCCAACAACCAAACTTAATGAAGTACAAGATGAATAAAACATGAACAACCATATAAGACAATGAAACCCGGAATTAGAACACCAAATGGGTCGGGTCTAAACCAGAATCACTATGACCTCCCCCCTTAAGAAATTTCATCCCCGAATTGAAGAAACGCCAAAACCAAAAAGGCCACTCAACGACACCGGAGAACACAACACTAACCCACACTTAGATTCATTTTGAGATAAGTTCTCGAATTCTCGGTTCAATACCTCGGGACCCCAAAGACACCCGAAGACCAAAAGAAAAAGAAGCTAAGAATAAGCACAGATACCTCTTTGACTCACATAACTCGTAGTGGTCTATGAGACAAGAAGCAACAACCACCACCACAACAACAACAACCACTCGGACTCAAAGACATCAACCACGCCTGAACCACCTACAACACCGAAATCACCACCGAGTGCTCAAATGCTCGGACACAGAGAATAAGAAACTCCCTGCATACAAAGCTCCTAGTCAACTCTCTCATAACTCAAGACATAAATAAAACACGATCCATATGGTACATAAATGCCCGCCAATTCTAAGCAACTCAAGTTATGTCAAAACACAACTTCCCAATACAAAATATAAGATACCCCATTTAGGTTAAAGAAAATTTATTATTTTCCCCGTTTGTCTCAAAACACTTTGCTTTCCCAAAAAGTGTTCAAACCGCACCGTTACAATCCAAATAGATTTACAACCATCCACAACAAACTCAGAGATTTCCAAACTATTTTCCGAAAAACACTATTGTTACTCATAACGCCAAAATCAATTTCAATTTTTTTTTTCAATTTTTTTTTTTTGGATTTAGCTTTGTATTAAACCAAAAACTTACATTTCAAACCTAAAACCGTTTTAGTTCAAGAAAAGCACCCAAGGCCACAACACTACAAACAGAATTTTTGCTTTCCTCCAAAATCATTCCTTGGCGTTCCTCTGGTGAACCACAACACGACCCACAAGACCCATCACACCCATGGTGATGCCACAATACCAAAACAAAACTTCCACAGAGAGAATCTCTTGAAATTTCTAAAACACCAGGAACGCAATAATAAGAGAAAGAAATTTCACACCCACAATCGCATAATGGTGCAAAAGCATAGTAACACCGTAACCCCCAAACTGGTAACCACAAACTCAAAACGACTTTTTAACTGTCCGTACGAGACTTACATGCCACACCAACACACCGTTCAATTACACAACCCTCAATTCCAACCTATTCCCGAGGTGACTATATGTCAACCAATCCAAATACTAACCAATCTACTATCCAACACCGCTATCCCGCACCATTCTCCATACACTGACCTACCACTTAACTTCACCTAACTTAACATAAACACTAACATCTTGCTCAACCTCACCAACTCCGAGATGGAGTTCCATACACAACTCCCCATGCTCGTTGAATCACTCCAGATTCCTCAAAGTTAAACCACGGTACTCTGATTCTCCATTCACCCATTACACGTATGCCTACATGGCGTGCACATCCTCACTTCACATTTGAATCCGAAATAGACTTCTCAAGTTAAAATACAACACACACACCAACACTTCACACCACACACACAAAGACCGATAAGGTTAAAACAACTCTGACAGAGCGTGCCAATCACTCCACACAATCTTACTACTTCACCTGGAGCCCTTCTCCAAGCCAAAATCATAACAAAATTGTCCCAATACGAGAGATTCCACACAGAACCACCAAACAATAAAGATACACACCAAGGTGACTCAACACTACTTTTGGTATCCACTCTATCAATACATTAAATGCTCTATTGCCACACCGAGGCAACCTTCTAGAACAGTCCAATGATCCATCCCCCTCGTCACATCATCTAACAACAATACACAAATCATATACTATTACACGCCACCCAAGAAAAACTCCATTACTTATAACACAACATCTCATTCTTAACCCCAAATAGGTTATCTCAGCCCTATACCCCTCATTCTGCTAATGTACTTACAATCTTGACCGAGTTCACAACAACAAATTCCACATATTTATTCTCTCGCACCTAGCCAACTTACAAAAGCCTACCACACTACAACGCCACCGTTACCTCATTACAACCCAAACCAAACAACAAGTAAACACATCAGCTCCATCCCTCAATGACCAATAAAGTCAACTCTTTAATCCACTTTCTATCCCGTCACCCAGCATACAAGTACAACCAAAATACTAAGTCCCCTGGTCAAACTACCAGTTGCTAATACTTACCAAACAATTTCCCTGAACCAAACCCCAACACATACACATACGGACACGTGTAGACTTTTTCCAAGTCTTACTATTCTAATTCCTTAGAATAACAAAAGAAGTTCTCAACCTCCTCCACCACCCGAGTCACAACTTTACATTCCCAACTACTCTCTTACCCAACCTAGAACACTACTTGAGCCAAAACAGGGCCCACCTCCGAAGACAATCACCTCCTCAACGTCGTTCCAAACCTCGACCAACAAACGCAACACTACTCTTGTCACTACAAGGCACAACCCTCTTCCTTTCCCAAGAAACCTCCACTGCAATAAATTAAACTTATATCTCTAACATAAACCAACATCAACCAAACAGAACATACTGACTAGTATAACTCCACCCTCGCAATATTCTAACTAATCATAACGACCCTCAAAATACCCATCACATTAAGGAAAACTCAAAATTACAACATATCCAACTCATCAAAATAAACAACCCACCATGTATACATACATAAACAAAAGTCATAATATTTCAATGGTTCACACCGTACCGGTTACAAAACAAAACGATCACATAATAATTATAACAGTTTACCCTCCAGTTCATAAAACAAGATACTCAAAACTAACTGCCCAAAATAGTTATCCCTCCGCCAACACCACCATCACATTCTTATCCTAATTGCCGAGACAGGTTATTCTCAACCCCCGGAACACTCCCTGAACTACAACGCCAAGGACAAGAGCTATAGATGTGACCCAATTGGCCACACTTGAAACAAACATGCATCTCCCAAATCAAATAAAAGTTCAACCCTCCAATGGCCCCCGAAGTTTGGCTTACTCAATTCTAGTATCTGTATTGCCCCTGCCCGGACAAATAAGGCTGAACCTGACTAGGTTGTGGATTACCCAAAGAAGTCCTCCGTTGCGTGCAAAAATACCTAGTATGACCCGATTGATTACATTCGTAGCAAATAGGCAGTCCTTGAATACGTGACTGGTTCGAAGTCTGAACTGGTAAGGATCCCGATGACTGCTCCCCCTGTGAGTACTCGATCACCCCAAGTCTCGGTTGGCTAGATAACCCCGTTGGTATAATTATTGGTTGAGGCAACAACCTTGCCTTTCTCCTTTGTTTCTTACTAGGTCTACCACAACCCCAAGCTGTAGGAGTCACCGAAGTGGCCTCCTCTCCACTTTGTCCCGTGACTAGGACTGCAGCCTCCACATGAGCCACCGCTTCTACAAGTGTACGATAATTCCTATGCCAAGACCCAGTAATCCTTCCCCAAACATCATCACATAACTTACTCTCAAACTCTGCACAACGGAGCTCCTCGGTTTCCACCAACTCTGGAGCGAACCTCAACAGATTGCTAAACCACGCCTCAAATTGTGCCAAAGGTGTAGTACCTTGGCGTAACTCCATAAATTGCTTCCTCCATTCTTCCCATGTGGAATGAGGAAAGTTGTCACATCCTCACCTAGACATCCTAATCAAAACAAACATAACAAATTTAGCACACATCTAATAATGTCCTCAACAAAATCTCATACACCCTACATTAAACACACAACATATCACCTATATAGCACACACAGAGGTGCCTACTCAACGTTTACTACCACTGCCCAAAATGTCTCTATTAAAGAGAAAACACGTAACCTGGGACACATAACACCAGTTAGGGGTGGTCGCGGTTCGGTTTTGGATGATTTGCGGATCGATTCAGACCCACCCGCATGTATGCGATTTAGGAAAAATTCAACCCGTAACCGCCCGCAGTGTGGGTTGCGGTTTGTACGGATAGGGTTTGCGAATGTGTGAGCAATTGTAGACGACTTGTGGATTGAACGTTTTTCTTTAAAAATTTATTTTTGAGCCTTTTTTTCCCCATTTTGTAAATATTTATTTTGGGCCCTTTTTCCCCCCATTTTCTAAAATGCTCCAACATTAATAATTAATGAATTAAAACTTATAAAATTAAAAACACAACAAAATCAATTCCTAACACAAACAAATCATTCAAAATCATAAATTTTTAAATCAAATCATAAACTAACACATGCATATCTTTCAAAATCCTAAACTAGATCATAAATCTCATTCACTATCTACTACCCAACAATATAATTAAAGTAAAATCATTCAAAATTCTAAGCTTACATAAAAGTAATTTTTCATTAACTTTTACATTCTTTCAAAATGCAATAATAAAATAACAGCGGTCCAAGTTTTTTTATATAAAAAAATAAAAAATAAAAAATAAAAAAAGTCCAAGTATGGGCAAGTTCTTGTAGGTACAGGTTAAACCCACAACCCGCCCACAACCTACAATCATGCCAGATTCCAAACCGCATCCACTCGCATTGTGTCTGTGAAATCGCTCATTTGTATGCGGATCGGTTTGGGTTAGGTGGGTTGGGCAGTTCAGATAACCCTATGCCCAGCCCTAACACCAGTAACCTTCACCGAAATACTAACACAATACCATCATATAAGTAAATACTCAAACAACCGCATTTAGACTCCAATCAACTCATGCATTAACTACCACAAAACATGTAACACATAATCGAGCTAAGCCTACAAAGATAATTATTCGTTCCTGCGCTCCCTTAGAATTCTAACTAGAAACAACATCAATCAAGTGCATTTCTAATAAGATCTCCAAGTTAGTCAACTAGACACCAAATAATATCCATAAGTCTCAACACCATGCCCACATAAATGAAACACATAAACATGTTATCATTTAGCACACAACATGCAAATGTCCTCACCGAGCATGATAAACCCATTATGGCTAACCACTTCCTGCGAGCCCAAGGTTTTCAAACCCGGTTAGCTCTGATACCAAGTTGTTATGTCCCGAATTTATGGACTCCCCCCACATGAATAAACTATCCAACGATAAATAATAGATAACAATCCTCATGCAGATGTAGTCACACAATATATGTGTTTATCCAATTTCATACGTTCTTAGATACAACGTCTAAGTCAAATGATATTCTGTAATTAAAACATACATAGATGTTATAAATTAAATTGACCGCCTAGAGGCTTACATCATATACGAAAGGTGTAACCCTTACAAGAATGGCACACAACCAATAAATGATATGAATGGCCCATGGCCTACAAATAACAGAACCACCTTACACGATTATGAACACAACTTCACGTTTCAATCCACATCCACACATGTACACCTGAAAAATATTTTCAGCCACGTAAGGTGAGCATAAAGCCAGTAGAGAATATTTCAAAAACTAAACATGCTCCACAACATAAATGATCATGACGCAATACATATATACAATATGCCCAAATGCAATTTCAAATCTACTTGACTTCTCATCAAAATCGTTTCTTTCCAATTATCAAAACCTTACGTTTAATCAAAACATTTTCTGAGTTCAAAACATCTAGTTGATATAAAATTTCTTTTTTAAAAACCAATCCAAGTATCTTAATACCAACCAGAAAATACATTACTAAAACCATAACCAAACATCTTGTTCCAAAACCAAAATGACAATAAATAAAATAAATAGATCTCCAGGGCCGATGTTCATACGAGTAACTATACAAGTTACAAGGTCATTTTTATCGGCACTAACCGGAAGGATCGACACCTATCGCACGGGTTTAGGTCTCGCACTATGGACACACAGGCTAACGTAATTCGGCTTTAACACCCCCTCATAGGTTTATCACTTTATTTATCTTTTTCTGATAGCATAATACATGTGATTCAAAATATTATTTTTCAAAACAATGCAAATGTTCAAAAACATAATACGAGACTTTCCAAAACGACCTTTTCAAAAATACACAGTTTCAATTCCAATATCCATTCCAAAATCCATAACGTGCATATGACATGTATGATTTTAATTTGCCTAATCCACATGCACATTCTAACACATGGCAATACTATCCTCCACCGATAGCCAAAATCATTGCCTCTAATACAATAATTGAGAGATAACAATGCAAATATACAATCCAATGGTTTCAACAATCACCTTTCTAGAACATTTCCAAAAGAGTATTTAATACTTGGTGTTTTTCCAAAACATCAACATACTTTTCCAACCAAATCCATCCTCCATAATTCTACCCAAATTTCCAAAATCAACATCATTTAGGGTTCTTCTACAAATTGGGGGTTTTTTTTTTCCTTTTTTAGAAAATCATATGCAAGTTTTGTATACCAAAAATACATTTTAATAGCAAAATCATAACCAACAACCCCCAATTTGGACAAACCCTCAATCCACAAAATATTCTCCAAAAATCAATCTAAGCACCACAAGTTCTATATATCAAAATATACCAAAAATACACCAACGAACTCACATCGAGTTAAGGAAACAGACCCTACCTCTTGAAATAAGAAGGAGACAAGTTGGAAAAACCGCCAGCGACGAAAAGATGATACGCTCAGATTAAATGGAAGCCCTCACCGAGCTCTATGTTTTTGACAATGAGACTAGGGTAAAGAAATCAATGGATCTATGTGTATTTGTAGAGAGAATGTGAGTTCTAGAGAGATAAACTCTAGATTTAGGGTTTTTAGAATGTTTAGAGAGAGAGAGAGGAAAAAGTGACGCAAAAAGTGACTTTTACAAACTGATATACTACAGACTGCTCGTGTGCAAGAAGTGTCACTCGAGCGACCAGGCATAATAAGTGGGATCGCTCGAGCGCACAAAGTGACCGCTCGAGCGAAGAATACTAACTCTCAGAAGTTTTACAAACAGAGGACCACCGCTCAAGCGCAATAAAGACCGCTCAAGCGAAGAATGCCACCCTCCCAGCATCTCTACAGGCTTGCAAAAATACTGAGAGTTCTCAAAGATCACTCGAGCACAAGAATCACCACTCGAGCGAAGAGGCTAAAATCTGGGCAACAATAACTTTGAAAAACAAGCTACCAACCTATTCCAGACACCACCAAGACACTCAACAACCAAACTTAATAAAGTACAAGATGAATAAGACATGAACAACCATATAAGACAATGAAACCCGAATCCAGAAAACCAAATGGGTCGGGTCTAAACCAGAATCGCTATAAAACTACTTTAATTGTTTAATCCAATGCTACACCCTTAAACTAGCTCATGTTCATCACAACTTAAGAAACTAAGATATAATTTAAATATAAAGTTTAAATTAATTATTGTCAACTATTTCTATTAATTGATCAACCAATATTTTAGGTTAGTTCCAAGCTACATTTAGAACGTGACACATATTTTAGGTTGACCCAATATATGATAATTTTTATACATAAGTATACTTAAATATAATTGTAATAATTTTCAATATAAATACATAAATTTTTACCAAAAAATATTAATAAAAATGCCAAAAATATATTAGTAATGTTAGACACCAAAAGTTTTACTAACATTTTTATCAAATATCTCACATGGGTGTAAGATTCACATTTTAGTAAAATTTTGGGGTCTCTAACATTTTCAAAATATATATACCGTTTTTTAAATTTTATTTATGAAAAATATTCAAAATATATTTACTAAATAAATAAATAAGTGAGCCAAATGACTGATGAGTTGAGCAACAACCATACCAATTTGTCAAGAATTGGATTGTTGGCTTAAAAATTGATCCAAGTTACACTTCTAATCCAGAAAAAATTAAAATTCAGGATATATGACAAAATATATATATATATATATATATTAGCAAAACATGGCTTATTTTAGAAAATAAGTTAAAAATTGATTTATTTTAGAAAATAAGTTAAAAATTGATTTTTTGGCTTTTAAAATAATATATATATATATATATATATATATAAAAAAGTGATGTAACTTTAAAAAATCAAAAAATTAAAAAGTTAATTTGTAGTCAAATTTTCAAAATAGGCCATGAGGTGCACGAAAAGGCAGGGCGTAACTCAAGAACAAGGGGTGCAAAAGCACACTCTTCCATGTTTGTGTACTTTCTTTGTTCCACTGAACTGTAATCCCCCTATTAAATGACATTTATTTTTTATTAAAAACTTAAAACGTGTAATTAATGACATAATAACTAAAAAAATAAAACAAAAATACTCTAAACATAGTTAAAATTTAATTGATTCTAAGTTATTTGTTCAATACATTTTACACATAAAATATGTTATCATATAATTTTAAAATTAAAATTTGATTATTTATTTAAATCCATGCATAACACAGGGATTATCCTGGTAATAATTTAAGGCTAAGATCTTTTTTCATTTAAGAAATGTATTTTTTGTTATCCATTTTAGAGTCAATCTAATAAAAAATATATAGTAATAAGGTATTGTTTTTTTAATTAAAAAAATGCAATTGAGTTGAAATCAAACATTTTATGAATAATTTCATTTAGTAGAAATAAAATTATAAAATTTAAATTGTGGAAAAAATTGTAATCTCACCATACACTTGTTAAGTTAATTTTAACTAAAAGTGAAATTTTTCACATTAAACATCAATCGGATACGAATAAAAAATAACATCACACGGCAACATAAAAATAAGTTAATTAAATTAAGATTGAGTTAATTATAAAATAATACGACATAATACACACTCCTAATTGGAGGTCCTAAATTTTGTTCAAAATTAGACATCTGAGGTGACCGCCTTGGTCACCTTACCTCATGTATAGCCCTGTGGGCAAGGCAAGAGGAGGATATTATCCCAACACCCCGTAGTACCGTTTCAATTAAGGTTTGTATTGATTTTATTTTGATAATTCGAATCGTTCATATTATAAGATTTGTCAAATATATTATTCATATAAAAAATAAAGTTAATCGTACATGCATAATTCCATGATCGAATTATAATTATTTTTAAAAAATTATCAAAATTATTCTAATCATTTATTTTTTAAAACATAAATATGATCTTATTATAAGTTATAAATGCCTAATTAATTTGTTTTTTTTTATAAATAATCTATTTAATAAATTTTATAATATAAACGACTTAAATTATTAAAATAAATTTAAAAAATGTTCCGCATGACACAGACTCACACCACAATATTGAGTACGGATCATCTGCCGCCATTTCCTACGGCCCTCCATGCCGCCCTCGCTAAAACGACGTCATTTTGTTTTTGTTTTTTTTTTTCCTCTCAAAATTTGAGTTTCATCTTCCTCTATCATCTCATCTGTTCTGTTTAGCCCTAACAGAGACAGAGATGAGACGAGAGACGCTAGAGAGAGAGAGAGAGAGAGAAATGGAGAGAAATAAAGGATGGTGGAGGGAAGTGACGCGACGGCGGAGGACGCGACACTTTCTCTCGCTTCTCTCTCCACAGAGTTCAATTCAATTTCAATCCCCACGACAAGTTGTGTGGTCCTGTTCTCCGATTTTCCATTGATTTATATATGATTATAATTATTATTATTCATAATAATAATAGGACATATTTATATATACATATTTATTGTTTATGTCTAAATCTGTGAAAGAGCGATTTGATGACATTGTTGGTGTCGGTGGCCGGGACGATGATGATAGGTCTGGTCGAATGGATGATGATGATGATCAATAGAAGAAGACGAAGCAGAGGAGACATGGGTTTGCAAGGAATCTCAAAAAGGCAAAGAGGGTCACTCTGTTTCGATTCAGAAAGGCCAAGAAATTTTACGAGTCGTTGAGAGCGTTGATTGAAAAGAATGATTTCTATTCGAATGAATGCAATCCCCATTTAGATTCAAACAATAAGGATGTGAATTGAAAGAAAAGAGCAACACATCTATACACTCTTCTGTTTGTTTCTAACTGATGAATATGAACAGTGAACACTTCTTCAAGAAATTTTAGGTGAGGTTGGTTGAATTGATACTGAAGATGGTAGTTGAAAGTATCATGGATCAAACATTATTGGGTTTCATCGCCCTTTCATCCAGATCTTCACCTCTCTGTTCATCTGTCTCAGGGCTGAAAAGCAAAATAAGAACCTGGAAAAAAAAAAAAAAAAAAAAAAAAAAACAAGAAAAAAAATCAAAACGACGTCGTTTTGGCGAGAGCGGAAGAGAGGGCCGCAAGAAATAACGGCAGATGATCTGGACTCCACAATATTATGCTTACGAGACAGAACACTCCCAATTTCCGTATGGGCACGAGGTGGTAGCAGTTACGAATGTATTCAATTTAGGTAATCAATGCACCATATATGTCTTGTCATTTGTCGTTTGAGGCATTTCCGATTTTCACGAAGTTTTTTTTATGGTCCAGCTCCTCTCCTGGCCCAAAATGCATTGGACGGTGTTATTGGAGTGTGGGGAGCCTGACTCAAAATTTATATTAATAATCTAAATCGTTTAATTTATAAAATTTATCAAATATATTATTTTTATAAGAAAAATTATATTAATTAAATATTGATAGGCACTTAATTAGCTTTTATTTGTATTTGTAATTTATTTTTATAGTCAAAATTGTTGTTGAAACAAATGCAATTTTGATCAAATGTCTATCAATATCAGATCAACGTAATTTTTTATAATTATTATTCTTAACGAGCTTTATACATTGATAGTTTGAATCATCGATATGAGTCTAGAATTGGACCCACCAAGACTCAACAACATTGTCCAGCAGATTAAGGATTGGAGTGAAGTTGTGGCATTTTTTATTTATTTGTCAAGGGATAAGAAATCATTTATAGATATAAAAAAGAGTTATATTAAATTAAATTATTATATTATATTAAAATTTGGGAACAACTTCTTAAAAAAAGAAGCTAAATTCCTAACATCAGTTAATCCTTGTGTTGAAGACTAGACCAATTAAGTATTGGGAGTAATATATAATGTAAAATTATAATATTTTCAAAATTTAGTAAGAGATTTTTTTTCTTTGTTTCTCTTGTTATGGGAGCTCACAAATTATCTTTATATTTAATTTTTTAGATGAAATAAAAATATTCATTTGCATCATTTGAACAAGAAAAATGTAATTTATAACAGATTTTATTTCATCACTTTATTTTAATCTTTGAGTGTATTATTTCAATACTTATTTTCGTTAGTTTTTGGAGGCTCTTCCCTGGCTTCCTTTTCTATTGATTTGCTTTTCTTTTTCCTTGGTACCTGTAATCATTACTCTAATTGGTGATTCATCCTCCTATTCAGTAGGCTTCACAGGTGGCTTACTTTTCAATCTTCCCGCCAACTCGCACACCTTGCTTATATTTCTACATAGCCTCAACTTTTATCATAATTTTATAGTTGTGTTGTTTTACTCCCAAATAATATATTAATCACACTTTTAATAAATTAATGCCAAATTAAATTATATCATAACATGTATAGCTATGTAATTAGATATATTTATTTTAGGGCAAATTTCACTTTACTCCTGTGATTTGGACCGGATGTGGCTTAACCCCTTGATATTCGAAAATCACCACATAACTCCCACATGATTTCTGGACCAAAGTACATCGTTAGCTTTTCCATATAAATTAACGGAATGTGAGGCTAACGCGTCTAGAAGGAGAGTAAGTGTAGACATCCCATTTTTTACCGTCCTCAAGACTTGGATGTTCTTGCAGGTACATTCGATGGCAAGTTTGATTGCTCGTCAAGTACTCGAATTTCGCGACAAAACGTCACAGGTTTGAGCTTTCCAAACCCTGTATCCTTTCTGCCTCATTTTTGGACCACGTGTTGGTCCTTTTAGCATGCTTCTTGTAATGGCTTGCCGGCCATGGAGAAGGCACTGCCGGCCATGCATTTAGCCCTACCGACTATTGATGAGGCCTGCTGGCCATCAATGAGGCACTGCCGGCCACTACTGATGGCCGGCAGGACACCTTGTTTCAGCAGATATTATTTTAGATCTTTTGAGCCAGCTATTTCTCACTGAGCCATCCTCTATACACGTGTATGGAGGGATGGAGGCAAGTTTAAGCTTGTCAAGCAAGCTTTGGATTGCATTGTTCTATATAAGGGGGAGGCCCCTCTCCATTTCCAGAGGTTCTGAGATTTCTTGAGCCAAAATCTCTTTCTCTCTCTCTCTCTCTAGAATTCTCACACTCTCTCTCTATATTGTACTCAATAGTGCCTTAAAGTGTGTTTTCTTCATACTTTTGTACACAAACACCTAGTAAAACACCTTCACTTTGGAGTTGAGGTCCATTGGAGTTTGTTTTGAGGTCCTAGCATTGGTTTTAATCCAAAATTGTTGCAGAAGTTGCTGTCTTGCGATTGTTCTTCAAGGGTAAGCATATACCTCTCTTAAAGCTTTGTTTTGATTAAGTCTTTTACCACCCTTGCATGTTTTTTTTTGCTTAGTTGTCAACTACAAAAAGCTTTGTTTTCAAGTTTTTAAAATAGTTGTTTAAGGCCTTGTTTGAGTTAGGGGTGATCTACCTCTTTTGGTGGCTTGTTTTGCTTTGCTTTGTGCCATCTCTTAAAGCCTTTCAAACCATCTTGTTTTGGCCTTTTAACCACTGAATTCCAGAGGAATTTCAGTGAAGGAAAGTGGGTTTTGGGACCCAAAATAGGTGGGGGCGGTCCCCCCCTTTTGTATCTTACTAGCTTATGTTGTTGGCCTACCAAATGAGCATGTGTTTCTATCCTCTTGAGGCTTAGTTTGAGCGTGATTTTGTGACTTTTTGGACCTGCCATAACTCTGTTTTTGGCTGATTTGGTCATTGGTTGCTTGCATCTTATACTTGTAGTGTAATCCTACTTGTTGGCCTAACATGCTTGATGCTTTAACCCACCATTCTAGCTTATTTTGGCTACATTCCGGCAAGCTTTTACTCATGTTTTTCCATGCTTAAGCTCTGTTTTAAGTGATTTTGGTCATGCATGCCTTGCTTTGTATAGCCATAGTGCAATCTTGCTCACTAGCTTTGAGTTTCAAAGTCTCTAGCATGCTTTACTTGAGTTGTTTGCATGCTTTGGCTTCATTTCTCACATGATTTCAGTGCATGTAGTGTAGTCATACTCTCACATGTTTCACTCTTTCAATGCTTTTGGAGAGTTGTGCCTTATGTCTTGATCATGGGCTAATTTGTATGCATGCTTGCCTAAGCTTTTGGGCCACCATCTCAGCATGTTCTTGGTCTTATTTTTCCATGATACAACTTTGATTTTGGTTGAGGGAGTCACCTCTTGCTTGGTTTTGGTACTTGTAGTGTAATCTCACTCATTGGCCTTGCATGCTTAGTGTTTTGGCTTACCATTCTAGCTTGTTTTGGCTACACTTCATCATGTTTCGAGCATTGTTTTGGCCTGCCTTAGGACTGTTTTGAGTGATCTTGGTCCTTTGGGGCTTGCTTGATATGGCTATGGTGCAAGTGCCTTAGTTATTCTTGAGTTTTGAGCCTTCTAGCATGCCTTATTTGTGGTGTTTATGTGATATAGCATCATTTAACATGTTATTTCAGAGCATATAGCCTTGCCATATTCTCATGCATATCACTCTTTGATTGTGTTTGAGAGTTGCGTTTAATGCCTAGCTTGAGAGCTAATGCATAAGCATGTTGTTGTAGCTTTTGGTGCTTCATTTCCAGCACGATTTTGCCACTGTTTTGGCATGATGTAGGTCTATCCATAGCTGGTTTGACCATTCGAGATTGATAGCGCATGCCTTATGTGTAATATCCTTCACTTGCTTTAGTGCTCTTGGCTCTATAACATGTCTTGCATGCATTGCTTCCGTGATAGAGTCTTGTGCATGCCACCTTAGCATTGGTAGATGAGCATGTTGCATTTTGCATTGCATCGTGTTCAATCAGACGTTATGTTGAACACAAGGTGAATTGGTCCATTTCATACTTGAAGTGATGAAATGAGCCAATCTCCCTTGGTCTCCATTGCCTTTGATCTCTCATGATAGGGCCGTTGTCTTAGTGTCTCATTTGTTGTGCATTTATTGAATTTGTGCATGTTGGATCTTTGGCCATCATGCACTACGATGCTTGATTGATGGTTTCGGATCCAACGGTGCCTCTCCCTTGATGTTTTGAGGTGATATGGAGGGGTATGGTACATACATGTCCTTGGGAGACCCTCTATTTCCTCTCTTTTGAGCTCTGTTGCAGAATGGAGTTTCAGCACATCAGTGGCTGGCAGTGCCTTATTGATGGTCGGCACCTCTTCATCCGTGGCCGGCACTGCACATCCTTGGCCGGCAGGGGGGTCGCCAGCCACCATTCATGGCCGGCAGGCCACTAGTGCATTCCCCAGCAATGATTTGGTAAGGTTCAGCAACAAGTTCTTGGAGAAACCCTGCAAACAGAGCCTCTAAAGAGCAAACCGGAGAGCTTTTCGGGGCGGAAACCGAGCATGCATCCTTCATTGTTCAAGTCAAGGCTGTGGCAGCCTAATTTAGATGTTTTTCATACTTAGTTGGTTTGTAACTTAATTAATTTGTTAATTAGTTAAGGTTTTGTAATAATTAATTAGCTTAGCATAGTTAATTAGTTGGTTTGTAATAATTAGTTTAATTAGCGTAGCTAGTTAGCTAAATTCATTCGGACCCTCCGTCGAGAGGGCAAATGTTATAATAAGGGTACGTGTGTGTGTGAATGTCTTCCAACCCCACGTCTTTTTCCCTTTTACTTATCAGCTTTCAGTGGTTAGTTTATGGCATATTTCAATTAGCATACCTTATGCTTGCATGCGTGCATCATTCATTTATCTTGCATGCACCGGGCTCGGTGCATCATACAAACTGCATTGTATTTCAATACCTATTTGAATACATGTTATCAACTTGTCGCATTCATATGCCATTTTAGATAGCCGAGCCTATTTAGTTGCATTTTGCATGTGTTGCATTAGGCATTATAGCATAACTAGGACCATGCATGATTTCTAACTAGCTCTCTGTTTTGGCTCGGAGTACACTGTGAATGTTCACGCTTTAGCATCCTTGCATGAGTGTGAGTGATTGCCATGATAGCATGCTTGCCATGAGGCTATTTGCTTAAGTGATTAAATTGTTTGAATGCTTGTGGGTGGAGGCTTGATTGCCTGAATTAGGACAATTCATCAAATGCGAGTTTTAAGCCCACTTTCCGGAGTGGCAAAATCATTTTTTAAAACCCACTTGAGGATGAAAAATCCGCGCTTTAGCCTACTTGCGAGTAGCATCTTCAAATCATTTTCGAAAAACAAACATCAGATGTTTTGTTCCAAATCGAGCGATTTAGTCTATACTTGTGTGTTGTGCGCATCACATAGTAAGTTAGCTAATAATCGAACAAGAACACATGTGTTTTCAAAAACAACATATCATGTTTAGTAGAGGCCGATCCTTTGATCGGGCGAGCGAGGGTACTCATTTTATGACCTTACCCCCTCGTACCCAAGTTCCCGAGCCAAGGTAACTTTGGTGATGACGGACACGTGGCCTTAGGCACCAGTCAGGGTTTCCTAAATTTCCCCAAAACAAAATATTTAGGTGGCGACTCTATAATCTGGCAAAGCAGTCCAGTTTGGCATTTTGATTCAAAATCTGGTTTTCCAAAATGATTTGCCGGATTGGACTCTTTGGTGACTTATCAGTCTTACATTGCACTTTGTGACATTAGATTCAGAACCATGACAGGAGTCCGAACTGTAGTAGCTAGAACCCAATTCGCGCCCTCTCCGAAAGGGGGGCGCGTGGAGCGAGTTCGGGCAGTCTACAGTAAGTTAATTTTTAAGGCTAGATTACCCCTCATTCACCTTCAAATTTACAAAATATACCATTCTTCTTCATTCTTTCTTTACTGTTTCTCTCTCTATGGTAGATTGAAGATGAGGGTTTGGAAGCTTGTAATTTGGGAAAATTGGAGTGTTTGGAGAGAAAATGGAGACAATGAAAAAGAAGAATCTAATACCCCATTACCCTAAAAATCAATTACATATATACATACACATATATGTACATACAAATAAAGAGAGAATGACAAAGGCGAAGATGGAGGTTGAAAGGAAAGGAAGATCAATTACAAGATGTTTAGGTACTTGAAGTTCAAGATCAAGGAGGCCAAGCAAACACCGACTATGAAGAAGCCGTTCTATATATATATATATATATATATATATGTATGTACACATGATCAAGAATTCAGTGTTTGAGCGTATCAGTTTGAGGCCGAAAATTTTGGGGCAGAATTCAGTAGAGAGCACAGTCATTCAGCTATACTCATATCTGTTCTGATGAAATCAGGCTGAAGCACTGTTTATTTTCTCTTTTGCTAGGTAGTCTTGGAACCATAGCTTTAGAAGGCTCTAATATCCCCCGGGTACATTGGACTTGTGTTGATAGACTTTATCAAGTCAGAGATTCAGTTCAAGGGCAATCAGTGTTTCCTTCGCCGAGGCGAGGCAAAAAGGTCAGTCAGGCACAGATCACCAGTTCAACAGTTTCCAGTTCAGCGGTCATTATCTACCTCACCTGTGCGTAGTTGGGCTGAGATATCTGCTTCTACCTTAGAGAAGGAATACATACCTGTTCAGTCAGATCAGCACTTTACAGTCGGTATGGAGGACATGATATGTCAACTCCAAGAGACCATGCAGGCCGTGCAGCAGGACGCTGCTTGTCAGGCGGAGGTTACCGCTCGTCAGGCAGAGGTTGTAGCTCAACAGGCAAAACTAATTGCCAGGCTTCAGCAACAGCAGCAACCACAACAAGCCGAAGCATCTGCTTCGCATCCACCCCCACCCCCACTTAGGGTTCCAACACCCAGGGAAACAGCAAATGTCTAGGAAAATACGGATGTTCCTACAGGGCCAGTCCCACCGCCAATCCCACTTTAGATGTCTAAAGCACCGGCGAACCCAGCTGACACACCGTTCGAATTTGAGGTTGATCCAACCGCGCTGAAAGTGAGTAAGCTTGAAAAGTTATTCAAGCGAGCTCAGGGAGTTAACTCGATCCCGGATATAGAAGATGGATATACTGATTCGGCGATGACATTGCTGGACAGGTTCAAAATGCCTCACATAGATCGCTTTGACGGCTTGGGCGATCCTATGGTTCATTTGAGGTTGTTTTTTGATATTTTGCGCCCGATGGGTTTGACAAGACTCCAGAAACTATCACTCTTCGGTCGGACCCCGTCAGGTATTGCGGCCATCTGGTATCCCAAGCTGGAGGACTCAGTGAAAAGGAGTTGGAAGGAGATGGCCGAGGCCTTCGTTGCTCAATACTCATATAATACCCAGATCGAGGTCACGACTCGTGATCTTGAGGCGACCCGACAAGAGCCGAAGGAGGGTTTCTCTGACTTTGTAACCCGTTGGAGAGCCAAGGCTTCTATAATGACAACTCGGCCACTCGAAAAGGATCAAATAAGAATGGTTGTGCGCAACCTACAACCCAAGTTGATGCAGAAAATGATCGTCTTACCCCTCCCCACCTTTGCTGACTTGCATGAGATAGGGGTACAGATTAAAGATGCTATGAGACAATGTCTAATTGACCACGAAAGGGAGTCACCAAAGAAGGGTTATACACGCAGTTCGAATGCAACCACCAGTGGTGATGCAGTTGTAAGATCTTCTGAAGTTGGAATGGTCGCCACCACTCCAAAAATAGCCACCCCCTTTGTTAGTACGTCCAATCCAAACCCCCAAACTTCGAACTATCTACCCCAAGGCAAGAGGGTTTTCACCCCACTTTATATGCCTTTTTCTAAAGCTCTAGGGGTCCTACTCAGGAAAGGACATCTGAAACCATTAGAACAACAGCCTCTACCCGATCTTCTCCCTCCAACGCATGACCCGGCTAAATATTGTGCTTTCCATCAGCAGCACAGTCATGATACCGACTTTTGCTTCAAACTATGTCATGAGATTCAAGATCTCATTGACAACAAGGTAATAGCACCTCCAGAAAAACCAAATGTCAATCAAAACCCTCCACCTAGGCAGGTAAACTTCATCCAAACAACAGCCAACCCGTTTGACCCCAGTAGATACATCACCCCAGCCCATTTACCCAAGCCCGAGGTGTTCATTCCAGTCAGCATGGACTTATGCATGATGGGTGCACCTGAACCCCAATCATCTCAAACCCATGAACCCACTACTTCTGAGCTAGTGAGCATGATTGAAGATCTTCAGAGAACTATAGCAGATCTGGCCTTTGGGATATTGGCTCCATCATCGACCACATCACATACCAGGGATTTCATGTCAAAAGGCTCCCCAATCTTGGGACAGGCTGCGTTGGAAGAAGGCCAATCCTTTGGCAAAGTGTAGGCAAGTGGTAAGAACGAGGTAAGGGCAAGCATTGGTCCCCATGAACACTTTCAGTGGGCGGTTGAGCCTCTAAAAGCTGAAGGACTGAACAAACAGCAAGTGCTGGCAGTTGTTGTAAAGACTGTGGATGATACTTTTGCCACTCAGAATGAGAGCAGTCTGAATCAAGGGGCAAGCCGGGAGAAGGGCTGTTGTACCAGAAGCACCCCTCTTAACTCCAACCCTACACTCGGAAGAGATCAACAAACCCAGCCAGCACCGGCCAACCCCTTTGCTGGCACATCTGGAACTACCCCGCAACCTGCAAAGTACCAACCCCGGGGCCAGAGGGTCTTCCATCCCCTCTACATGACTTTGTCCAAAGCTCTCCAAATCCTTATAGAAAAGGGGCATCTAAAACCCCTGGAGCCGCGGCCATTACCAAAGAACCTCCCTCTCTCACATAAACTAGCCAAGTATTGTGCCTTCCATCAACAAACCGACCATGACACTGACAGTTGTTTTTGTCTTCGCCATGAAATTCAAGATCTGATTGACAACGAGGTTATCGTCGCACCAGGTCCTGCAAAGTCTATCGGCATTGGATCAGAGAACTTGGGGGATAATGTGATTATGTGATCAGGGGATGAACCACCTGCGGATGGCGCTCATTTTACTCCAGATATGGTGGATGGCACGCATTGTTTTGAGCAATTTCCGAATGCTGTTAATTTTACTTTCTGACTTGGGTATTGAGTCAGTTCTTTTGTGTTGTATTGAGTCAGTCTTTTTGTACTAAGTCAGTTAAGTCTGTCTTGTTGTATCGAGTCAGTCATGTTGTATTGGAGTCGGGTGATTTCGGGGGTGTTACCTCGGGCATCACTTGCTTGTTTTGTGTTTGTCTTTTACACTCTTTCTTTTGCGCCTATGAGCCAGTTGCGCTAGAGGATCTGAATGAAAGAATAGTGATTTTCACACTTTTGTGTTTGTTTCTACCTTGAAGCCAGTTGCGCCAGAAGATCTTAATGAAACGACAGAGATTTTCACCTACTTTTCTGTGCCTTGAAATCATTGCATTGACCTAAGTTTTTTAAAACTTTTTAAACCCTGTGATGAAAACAAAGAGGAAGGAATTCCTCGGGATTTGTAAAAATTTGATCAACTGAGAGAAAGAGAGGCGTGTTAAGCCCTTAATGAATGAGATCATGTTTGTTAATGTGAATACTGAGAAGGATCCTGGCTTAGTCCAGATTGGTTCTACACTATCTTCACGAGTGACTAGTCGCTTTCTTAAAGGATTTCAAAAAATATTTTGCGTGGTCCTGTGAAGACATGCGTAGAATTGATTTTGAGATTGTGCAGTATAGGATCGCTCTCAGCCTCGAGACTCAACCCCTTTTGCCTTCAAACCTTGAACTTGGATTCAGAATGTTCGACAATCAACCGCAATGTGAGGCTTGTATGGCCAGATTCGAAGCAGCACATGAACTAGGGGCAATAAGGTCATATGACATCAAAGGAGGCCCGCTAGGCCAGATTTGAAGCAGCCCTTGAACTAGGGGCAAGAAAGTCAGATCAAGAAGGTCAAATGTCATCAAAGGAAGGTTGCAAAGCTAGATCAGAAGCATCCCTTGAACTAAGGGCAGCAAAAATGTTAGATGTGCTCAAAGATTCAAAAGATGGGTCATTCCATAAGTCAATGAAGACTAGCAAGAAAGCCAGATTCGAGCAGCTAAAAGAAGAAAGTTTATTGCTGAAGGACAATCAAGTTCCTATCCACAACACTAGCGGCAAATTCAGTCCCCATTGCGTAGGCTTCTACATCATCAGTGAACAGCAGCCATTCTCATGGATTCAGACGGCTTAGAGATCCTATGACCAATCAACATAGACCAGTTAAACTTTTCTACCCTTGAGAGGCTCGCTGGGCCGAAAACCCGGAAGGGCGACCTAGGCAAAAGTTAGAGCAAATGAAAAAAAAATAAAGAAAAATAAAGAAAAAGAACAAAGAAAGAACAAAAATGAAAAGATGAAAAATGAAGAGAAAAAGAAAAGAAGAAAAAAAATAGAGCTCGCAAAGTTGAAAACCCGGAAGGGCGGCCTTGGCAAAAATTAGAGCGTAAAAGGAGAGTGTCAACACCCGAATGAACCTCAATCCGAAACTACGTCAGGCCTGATTCCCATGTTTGGGATACGTAGGCAACTTCATCCTGAAGTTCGGTCCCAATCCTTTTTAGCCTACTTGGCTCATCCCTGTTGATTGGTTTATCCTTGTTCAACTCGGCCTCTGTCCATGTGAATTGGCTTGTCTTCGTGCTCATCTTTATTCAAATCCGGTTGTCTTATTCTGTTAGAAGATTTAGCTGCAAGGCAAATCAAGTTCAGATCTGAGGTTGTGCATCTCCAGAGTAGATTCCACATTGGCTGAGCAATGGCCATTTGCAAAAATAGTTTTTGAGGATTTTTAATGAGGTTGACTAATTCTCTTGAAAATTATTCCATTTTTCCAAAACTGGACCATTTCTTGGACCCAAAAAAAGGAAAATTTTCAGTGCTCATAACCTGACTTGCATGATTTCAAATCAGAAAATCGAACAAGTGTGTTAATCTAACTCTCATATTGGTCAAAATTGTTTTAGTGGAAAGCCAAAAACAAAAAAAAAAAAATGTTAAAATGATGAACTAGGGGCACAGTTGAGTCAGGTTTTTTGTCTTTTCCCCATTGTTAACATACTTGCCCGAAAGGGCACCATATTTGCCAGAAATGGCACAACTGAAGCTAACAGCAAAGGGCCGAAAGTTCTCTTATCCTCCGAGCAGCGAGGTATCAAGCCAAGTGCGAAGCACGAACTGGAACTGGAGCGGGATATTCAGTTCCCTCATCTAGATTATCAAATCAAAAATTGGCGTCTGACCCGGAATAGGGACGTAGAAAATGCAATGTGTGAGACCGATCAATTGTATATCTGGCCGGTGAGACGTGCCGACTCATTACGATCAAGCTAAGCCAGAGGTGTCGTCAACCAATGTTAATTGCAGATCTGCTGCGCATCTGGTCGCACCGCAACCCCTCTGTGGGAGAAACTCATAAGTTGTGAGTAAAAAAAAAGAGCATCTAGTAGAATACTAAGGGCAAGAGCCCACAACTTCTTGTTTATCCATCAACCACCTAGGGGAGGGAAGAAAAAAAAGAGAGATTGAAAAATAGAGAGATGTGCGCTGAGAGAAAAAGTGAGAAAATAGCTTTTTCAGAAAACAAGAGATTGAGTGCTAGAGTGATGTGAGAATCACAAATGAGAAAGGGTGAGAAACAATACCTGGAAAAGCTGTGGGCTCCCCGTGAACCGAGAGGTCTCTCGCCTTTGTAACACATCTGAGTGTTGTGTGTGTGTGTTTTTGTTTGTCTCAATTATTGTTTTGAGTCGTTTCGAGTGTCAATAGATGTGTTTAGGTTGTTTTACCTTCATTTTCTCTTTGTTGAGTCGTGGTGTGCTGTGGTCAATTGTAGGCTCAATACCTTGGTTAAGAACTCGTTGCTCAATTTCAAATTCAAAAATAAATCATTTTGTGCTCAGAGTGCTGTGTCATTCTCCACATATGTGCAAAATAAGATTTGTTCTTTCATAAAACTATAGGGTTCAACCCAGGTCATATAAGAACAGTAAAGCAAGGACCTATCTGAAGCTATATAGGTTCTGGACTGCAAAGCAAAAGAAAAGAGGGAAAATTTAGAGCATCTGAGTGTATTTCAACTTCAGAAAATTCCGAGATTGCATTTCGGATGTACCTTTTCAGGCCTTGTCAATGCTCCGAAGTATGAGTGTGCCTCTAAGCTTAAGCCTCCTTCAAGCCAGAATGGTGATCAGAAGTGCTCTCCCTGAGTACTATTCCACGCCAGAGACATCTTGGCTGTGTTTGCAATGAATTCCTACGAGACCAACTGCGACGGTGGAAACTAGAGTTCGAATGGCTGATGCCTAGAACGCAAAGGTTTGGGATTTCCGAGACTAAAGTCTGGTTTGAATACCCAGGGATGTATCATCGGCTTGAAATCTATATGGCAACCTCATAGGTTGAGATAGCATGCGTGCGCCTCAATTCTGGATACTGAACCAACCTAGTCTGTCACCCCGTTGGAGAATAGGGAAAGTTGTGAATATGGTCAGAAAGAAAAGTGGCATCCAAAGTGTTCTACATGAAGAATCCTTGTTAGCATTTCAGAACCTTTATACTGTGAGTTGAAGGAAAGAGTTCGAAGAACGCAAGGTAAGAGTTCGAAGAACACAAGAGGAGATCCCCATCAGAGTAGAGCGGTTCATCGCGACTCACCCCATGAGGTGCTTTCTAAAGCGCTGCTATGTTTGTTTATTGCATTCCTTAAACATCATGCATTGTATTGCATTGCACCTATCAAGTTTCTTTCTCATTCATGCACGATATTGTATGTACGGTTCATTTGAAGCTAGCGCGATCAGGCGATATTGGATGTGCGGTTCATTCAGAGAAGTTCCGTTTAAGATTGATTATGTTTTATGCATCTATCGCACATGTTCACTTAGTGTATCTATCATACTTTGTTCATCTTGTGTATCTATCACACATGCTCCCTTTGCGTATCTATCACACTTTGTTCATTTTATGCATCTATCGCATATGTTCACTTTGTTTATCTATCACATTTAATCTTGTGTGCCTTGGGCATTGTTATTCTTTCTCCTCGCGCGCACGACGCGTTAGGCTGTCTTTGGTTAAGAGCATTTGGAACGTGTTCCAATGCTTATACCACTCCTTTGGTTGGAAATGCTGGGACGTGTCCCTATGTTTCCCCCTCTTTGGTTAAGAGCATTTGGAACGTGTTCCAATGCTTATACCACTCCTTTGGTTGGAAACGTTGGGACGTGTCCCTATGTTTCCCCCTCTTTGGTTAAGAGCATTTGGAACGTGTTCCAATGCTTATACCACTCTTTTGGTTGGAAACGTTGGGACGTGTCCCTATGTTTCCCCCCCTTTGGTTAAGAGCATTTGGAACGTGTTCCATATGCTTATACCACTCCGAAACACTGGGACGTGTCCCTATGTTAGGCCCTCTTTGGTTAAGAGCATTTGGAATGTGTTCCAATGCTTATACCACTCCAAAACACTGGGACGTGTCCCTATGTTTCTCCCTCTTTGGTTAAGAGCATTTAGAACGTGTTTCAATGCTTATACCACCCCGAAACACTAGGACATGTCCCTATGTTTCTCCCTCTTTGGTTGGGAGCATACGGAATGTGTTTCGATGCTTATGCCACTTCTTTTTCGTTCGCGTGCAATGCGTCAGAATCTTGTCTGAGACCTTGGGTGTGCCCAATAGTTGCTTTTGGCCTTTCCTGCGTGAGGTGCAGTGAATATTGCATAATTTTCTTACATCCTTTCTGTGTGAAATGTGGTTTGACTTGTGAGTCTCGCGTGCAACGTGTTTGTGTGTTTGTGTTTCTCATGTGTGAGATTACCATACCTTATCGGTTTGCTTCAAATGCTATATTTACTTTGCATAACATTTGCATGGTGTTTCTTTACAGCTTTCTTTGCATAATCATAAGTTATGCTTTTGCATCGTGCATGTTCATTTGTATTTTGCCCCAGCCTACGAGTGCATCTATGTTGTTATCTTGAATGTTTGTCTAAGTCTTCGGCCTTGTCAAAAATGAGTCGTCTCTGGGCTTTGACATCCACTCCCGTCATTTCATGACTTTTGAGTTCTGTCAAAGAGGGGCAACTGTAGACACCCCATTTTTGACCGTCCTCAAGACTTAGATGTTCTTGCAGATACATCCGGTGGCAAGTTTGATTGCTCGTCGAGTACTCGAATTTCAGACGGAACGTCAAATGTTTGAGCTTTCCAAACCCTGTATCCTTTCTGCCTCATTTTTGGACCATGTGTTGGTCCTTTCAGCATGCTTCTTGTAATGGCTTGCCGACCATGGGGAAGGCATTGCCTGCCATGCATTTAGCCCTACCGACCATTGATGAGGCCTGCCGGCCATCAATGAGGCACTGCCAGCCACCACTGATGGCCGGCAGGACACCTTGTTTCAATAGATATTGTTTTAGATCTTTTGAGCCAGCTATTTCTCGCTGAGCCATCCTCCATACACGTGTATGGAGGGATGGAAGCAAGTTTAAGCTTGTCAAGCAAGCTTTGGATTGCATTGTTCTATATAAGGGGAGGCCCCTCTCCCTTTCCAGAGGTTCTGAGATTTCTTGAGCCAAAATCTCTCTCTCTCTCTCTAGAATTCTCACACTCTCTCTCTATATATTGTACTCAATAGTGCCTTAAAGTGTGTTTTCTTCATACTTTTGCACACAAACACCTAGTAAAACACCTTCACTTTGGAGCTAAGGTCCATTGGAGTTTGTTTTGAGGTCCTAGCATTGGTTTTGGTCCAAAATTGTTGCTGAAGTTGCTGTCTTGCCATTGTTCTTCAAGGGTAAGCATATACCTCTCTTAAAGCTTTGTTTTGATTAAGTCTTTTACCACCTTTGCATGCTTGTTTTGGCTTAGTTGTCAACTACAAAAAGCTTTGTTTTCAAGTGTTTAAAATGGTTGTTTAAGGCCTTTTTTGAGTTAAGGGTGATCTACCTCCTTTGGTGGCTTGTTTTGCTTTGCTTTGTGCCATCTCTTAAAGCCTTTCAAACCATCTTGTTTTGGCCTTTTAACCACTGAATTCCAGAGGAATTTCAGAGGTGGAAAGTGGGTTTTGGGACCCAAAATAGGTAGGGGTGGTCCCCTCCTTTTGTATCTTGCTAGCTTGTGTTGTTGGCCTACCAAATGAGCATGTGTTTCTGTCCTCTTGAGGCTTAGTTTGAGCGTGATTTTGTGACTTTTTGGACCTGCCATAACTCTGTTTTTGGCTGATTTGGTCATTGGTTGCTTGCATCTTATACTTGTAGTGTAATCCTACTTGTCGGCCTAACATACTTGATGCTTTAACCCACCATTCTAGCTTATGTTGGCTACATTCCGGCAAGCTTTTACTCATGTTTTTTCATGCTTAAGCTCTATTTTAAGTGGTTTTGGTCATGCATGCCTTGCTTTGTATAACCATAGTGCAATCTTGCTCACTAGCTTTGAGTTTCAAAGTCTCTAGCATGCTTTACTTGAGTTGTTTGCATGCTTTGGCTTCATTTCTCACATGATTTCAGTGCATGTAGTGTAGTCAGACTCTCACATGTTTCACTCTTTCAATGCTTTTGGAGAGTTGTGCCTTATGTCTTGATCATGGGCTAATTTGTATGCATGCTTGCCTAAGCTTTTGGGCCACCATCTCAGCATGTTTTTGGTCTTATTTTGTCATGATACAACTCTGATTTTGGTTGAGGGAGTCACCTCTTGCTTGGTTTTGGTACTTGTAGTGCAATCTCACTCATTGGCCTTGCATGTTCAGTGTTTTGGCTTACCATTCTAGCTTGTTTTGGCTACACTTCATTATGTTTCTAGCATTGTTTTGGCCTGCCTTAGGATTGTTTTGAGTGATCTTGGTCCTTTGGGGCTTGCTTGATATGGCTATGGTGCAAGTGCCTTAGCTAGTCTCAAGTTTTGAGCCTTCTAGCATGCCTTATTTGTGGTGTTTATGTGATGTAGCATCATTTAACATGTTATTTCAGAGCATATAGCCTTGCCATATTCTCATGCATATCACTCTTTGATTGTGTTTGAGAGTTGCGTTTAATGCCTAGCTTGAGAGCTAATGCATGAGCATGTTGTTGTAGCTTTTGGTGCTTCATTTCCAGCACGATTTTGCCACTGTTTTGGCATGATGTAGGTCTATCCATAGCTGGTTTGACCATTCGAGATTGATAGCGCATGCCTTATGTGTAATATCCTTCACTTGCTTTAGTGCTCTTGGCTCTATAACATGTCTTGCATGCATTACTTCCGTGATAGAGTCTTGTGCATGCCACCTTAGCATTGGTAGATGAGCATGTTGCATTTTGCATTGCATCGTGTTCAATCAGACGTTATGTTGAACACAAGGTGAATTGGTCCATTTCATACTTGAAGTGATGAAATGAGCCAATCTCCCTTGGTCTCCATTGCCTTTGATCTCTCATGATAGGGCCGTTGTCTTAGTGTCTCATTTGTTGTGCATTTATTGAATTTGTGCATGTTGGATCTTTGGCCATCATGCACTACGATGCTTGATTGATGGTTTCGGATCCAACGGTGCCTCTCCCTTGATGTTTTGAGGTGATATGGAGGGGTATGGTACATACATGTCCTTGGGAGACCCTCCATTTCCTCTCTTTTGAGCTCTGTTGCAGAATGGAGTTTCAGCACATCAGTGGCTGGCAGTGCCTTATTGATGGTCGGCACCTCTTCATCCGTGGCCGGCACTGCACATCCTTGGCCGGCAGGGGGGTCGCCAGCCACCATTCATGGCCGGCAGGCCACTAGTGCATTCCCCAGCAATGATTTGGTAAGGTTCAGCAACAAGTTCTTGGAGAAACCCTGCAAACAGAGCCTCTAAAGAGCAAACCGGAGAGCTTTTCGGGGCGGAAACCGAGCATGCATCCTTCATTGTTCAAGTCAAGGCTGTGGCAGCCTAATTTAGATGTTTTTCATACTTAGTTGGTTTGTAACTTAATTAATTTGTTAATTAGTTAAGGTTTTGTAATAATTAATTAGCTTAGCATAGTTAATTAGTTGGTTTGTAATAATTAGTTTAATTAGCGTAGCTAGTTAGCTAAATTCATTCGGACCCTCCGTCGAGAGGGCAAATGTTGTAATAAGGGTACGTGTGTGTGTGAATGTCTTCCAACCCCACGTCTTTTTCCCTTTTACTTATCAGCTTTCAGTGGTTAGTTTATGGCATATTTCAATTAGCATACCTTATGCTTGCATGCGTGCATCATTCATTTATCTTGCATGCACCGGGCTCGGTGCATCATACAAACTGCATTGTATTTCAATACCTATTTGAATACATGTTATCAACTTGTCGCATTCATATGCCATTTTAGATAGCCGAGCCTATTTAGTTGCATTTTGCATGTGTTGCATTAGGCATTACAGCATAACTAGGATCATGCATGATTTCTAACTAGCTCTCTGTTTTGGCTCGGAGTACACTATGAGTGTTCACGCTTTAGCATCCTTGCATGAGTGTGAGTGATTGCCATGATGGCATGCTTGCTATGAGGCTATTTGCTTAAGTGATTAAACTGTTTAAATGCCTGTGGGTAGAGGCTTGATTGCCTGAATTGGGACAATTCATCAAATGCGAGTTTTAAGCCCACTTTCCGGAGTGGCAAAATCATTTTTTAAAGCCCACTTGAGGGTGGCAAATCCGCACTTTAGCCTACTTGCTAGTAGCATCTTCAAATCATTTTCGAAAAACAAACATCAGAGGTTTTGTTCCAAATCGAGCGATTTAGTCTATACTTGTGTGTTGTGCGCATCACATAGTAAGTTAGCTAATAATCGAACAAGAACACATGTGTTTTCAAAAACAATATATCATGTTTAGTAGAGGCCGATCCTTTGATCGGGCGAGCGGGGGTGCTCATTTTATGACCTTACCCCCTCGTACCCAAGTTCCCGAGCCGAGGTATCTTTGGTGATGACGGACACGTGGCCTTAGGCACCAGTCAGGGTTTCCTAAATTTTCCCAAAACAAAATATTTAGGTGGCGACTCTGTAATCTGGCAAAGCAGTCCAGTTTGGCATTTTGATTCAAAATCTGGTTTTCCAAAATGATTTGTCGGATTGGACTCTTTGGTGATTTATCAGTCTTACATTGCACTTTGTGAGATTAGATTCAGAACCGTGACAGGAGTCCGAACTGTAGTAGCTAGAACCCAATTCGCGCCCTCTCCGAAAGGGGGGAGCGTGGAGCGAGTTCGGGCAGTCTACAGTAAGTTAATTTTTAAGGCTAGATTACCCCTCATTCACCTTCAAATTTACAAAATAAACCATTCTTCTTCATTCTTTCTTTACTGTTTCTCTCTCTATGGTAGGTTGAAGATGAGGGTTTGGAAGCTTGTAATTTGGGAAAATTGGAGTGTTTGGAGAGAAAATGGAGACAATGAAAAAGAAGAATCTAATACCCCATTACCCTAAAAATCAATTACATATATATATACACAGATATGTACATACAAATAAAGAGAGAATGACAAAGGCGAAGATGGAGGTTGAAAGGAAAGGAAGATCAATTACAAGATGTTTAGGTACTAGAAGTTCAAGATCAAGGAGGCCAAGCGAACACCGAATATGAAGAAGCTGTTCTATATATATATATATATATGTACACATGATCAAGAAAATTATATATATATATATATCTATATGTATATGATATATGGATTAGGTTTGATATACATATATATATATATATATATATATGTGTGTGTACACATGATCAAGAAAAATGGGTTTCGATTTGTATATGTAAATTGGGTTTGTATATGATCAGAAAAATGGGTTTGGATTTGTATATATATACAAACATATATATGTATATATATATATATATATGTACACATGATCAAGAAATATATATATATACTAGTGTATGCCCGTGCCTGAAGGCACGGTGCAAAATAATATTGGTACACATATTTTACAAAAATCAATTAACATAAATTATTAATATTGGTATCACATCCTTTACAAAAAAAATCAATTCAAAATGATAATAATTTCACTACTATAGAAATCAATTATAATAAATCAATTCATGATGATAATAATTTCACTGCAATATAAAACTCTACACATAAGACTTCCACCACCATCTACGACAACACCACCGCCGGCCGTGACTTCAACAGGTATCGTACGATGGCGGTTCGTTTAAGTTAAAATATAATTTATCAAATTCATTAAGTATAGAATTTAAAATAGTTACTAATATAGTATTGAACAAATGTGTGTTAAACACATTTTTAAAATTTTAAAATGTGGTTGAATTGAGTCATATAAAAACTTTAGTGTATTTCTCAAAAAAAAATTTGAGTCGTATGTATTTAAATATTTTTTTTGATTAAAATAATATTAAAAGACAAAATAAGTTAAAATAATATCAAATTCATAATTATTTTAATCTACTAAACTAACCAAAAATAAGTTACATCATATCTAATTATAAAAAAAATTTAACAATCTTGCTAAACATAATTATTTTAATCTACTAAATTAACCAAAAATTAAAATAACTTATTAAATTAAGCAACCTCCCATACACCTCCTATAATTCTGCGTGGCTTTATTATTTTTTTTAGAGACCACACTCCTGTTGCTAATTACACTCATCTTTCCAATTATTTATTATGTCTCAAATTAGTCTCTTTTTTTGGCTCACTCTCTCTTTTTAATTAGAGACTATGTATTTTTCATATAAATAAAAAATATATATTAAAAAAACTATATAATTATTTATTTAAATTAAAAAAAAAACTCTTTTTTTTTATTTAAACACTCTTTAATAAATAATACTTAATGGATCCACTTAAAAAGTATAGGATCCTTCTTGGTGAGTGTTTTGTTACACATGTGATTCAAACTACATATAAAACCTCCATCATGGCATTACGTTTCCGTCTCCGATAGGGTTCTTGTCACGCCCCTAACTCGGCCCTAAAAGTTTTGGGCATGACCTATTCAGAAACGGACACTTAACCTGTTATACATAACATATGGGGCCTGAGCGGAAGTATTATCAACATAAAATAACAAAAACATCATCCATTGAGCTATCACTACCATGCCAGGACCGTACACATTGCATTAGGTACACAATATATATAGAAACATACCCCCGAACTTCGGTTACACACTCATACATTCATACTTAGACCCACAATTGGGCGGGTAACGAAATTATTAATGAAAGACAACCAAGGTATAAATCAATATCCTCACAACACTTTACAAAATGCACGGCTTCAGGTGGTGCCTGGACGTATCAAAGTTGACAAGAGAAAGGCGAGCCTTAAGGGTTAGGACTGAACTCCCAGTTGATTACCTACAGAAATAGACAAACAAAATATAGAATGAGCGAACTCAGTGAATAATAGTACATAAATAATGTAATGTCTAACCTGAATAATCAAACATATAACCGCAGATGCATATGATTAACTACATTCCATAATTATTCCCAAAACGGCCATGGGTCCAATTTCCGTAACAGAATGGCTTTAAGCCCAGTATATACAGAACAGCCATAGGCTTACAGATACAGAACGACCATGGGTCCAGAAATATCAGAACGGCCATCGGCCTAGAAATAACAGAACGGCTTATCAGTCTAGAAATAATAGAACGCATAAGCGTAGGGTAACAAAACGCATAAGCGTGGGGTAACAGAACGCATAAGCGTAAGGTAACAGAACGCATAAGCGTAAGGTAACAGAAATAACAGAAATAACAGAAATAACAAATGTATGGACTCAAGAGGTGGCTCGTACGGATTCTAGAGGTGGCTCCCACCAAGGTGTAGCACTTAGTTCCATACAGCACTTTGTTCCATACCAAAAAACATCAGAACAGATTACCTTCAGAAGTATATAGAAAATACATACATTCTTCCCTTTATTCACATACATTACCATAGATAATATAAATTTAACAGAATGTTGCTGATATTTGTTAGCAAAAGGTGAACACATTTCACAGACTGAACGCTTTCAGAAATACGTAGATATCATAGTTCCATACCATAAATTAATAGATCTCGAGACAAACCACAAGACAGAATAACTTCAGATGTCATCAGAACTGACTAGTCCCAAGTTAGACGGAGGCACACAGATTCTTTCAATCATTTACATGAGTTAACGTAATTAGTTTACGTTTAGTGACAATCGTCAGCAATAAGTATAGCATATTCCACAGAGAGTACATGTATCATCACACTACTATTTGTAAGGACAAAAATAATTTATCTCATACTAGTCTTGATTCATCATGGACAAAACAGAATGATTCGCAACACCCCAAGCATCAATATTCCATTACATTATCGTGCGTCCTTAAGATTAATTTATGGATAACAAAACATTAATACTGTCCTTTAATCTCTTTAGACGGATATCTATGTCACAAAACATACATTAAATCAAACAGAAGTTAATATCAAGTTCCCGGTAAATGGGTTCACTTCCATGAGTACAATTCTTATGCGAAATCACAGATAATTTATAAGTTATGGCACATTACCGATAAACGATAAACGTAGTCGGAATGCAGAATGGTTTCAGAGTCATGTTGTTGTGTGCTAATTCTTTCAATGCTCACATCGATTCCCATCCAACACACATGTTAACATAATTACTCAGGGAGAAGAAAATGTCAATAACAATAATGATTAACGGTAAATAACGTACGTTTGAGGTACTATTACTCACAGTGTTTAGATGCTTGGTCCGCCCCTGTAGCTAACCCTCAAGAATCAAGCAAGGAGCAAAGCTTTGAGAAGAATCCTCCAAAATCTCGAAATTCCAATCGGTTGAAAATGTTTATCTTCTTGCCTTCTTCACTTCTTGGTGGAAGATCTTGCTCAAACCTAAGGGAAATGGAAGTATTTGGAGATCAAAACCCTAGGGTTTTCGGACCTAGGGCAAGAGGGATCAAGAGAGGGGAGGAAAATATAAGAAATGATCTCAAAATCCCATTTTTAAGCTGCTGTACCCGCTATTCCCGCTCGAGCGTCCCTATTCCCGCTCGAGCGGACCTGCTCCCAGCACAGATTTCAAAACTTCAAACAAGTATAACTCTCCCATCCGGACTCCGTTTTAGGTCGTTCTTGTGTCCAAATTGAAGCCCCGGAAATAAGCTTTCCAATGATTCTAACCTCACATCCAGATTCAAAGTGTGGAAAAAGAAAAGGGCAAAAGAGTGACGGCTGATCGTAAAATAACTATACGAATTAAATTCTTTGGTCCAATCATACTTTACCATCATATTATCATCTCAATCAATACCCCAAAATAAGGTAAGAACATTCCAAACACACTAAGAAGAACATCAAAAATGAGCCCACATGCCTCAGAATCAAACTTAACCAGGCGACCCGCTCGAGCGCCCAACCTTGCGCTCAAGCGCGAAGACCAACAAAGCCGTCCGCTCGAGCGACCACTTCTACGCTCGAGCAGAAAATCACCACTCCCAAAATTTCAGTCCGCCTGCAAAATTACTGGAAACCCCAAAAGTACGCTCGAGCGCCAACTACTCCGCTCGAGCGGAGGGAAAAATTTTAGATTGTTTGGTAAAGGTCACCAACTCCAGTTTCAAAGGCATAACCAACGGATAGCTCTTTAATTCCAATAGCAAACACATTAACCCCTAATTAAATAAGGATAACTTCCTATACGCACTTTGGGGTCGTTACATTCTCCCCACCTTAAGAAGTTTGGTCCTCCAAACTTGATTCACCTTGTTATAAGTTTAGTTCCGTCTTGGACATATAACATTTCTTAATCATTTCATCAATTATCAAACATAATTCAAACTTTTTAAGTTCATAAATAACCCCCATTATCACAATTCCACAAAGGTATATGCTTCTGACAACAATTAGACCCATAATAGCAATTAAGTGGTAACTCAACAACTTTGGGGTTCTTTGCTCATTATTTGTATTAGACTTATCAGTTTAAATCAAATCTCTAACAGGCTTCAAATACCAACTTAAATCTCATATCAACGAATTACATGTTCAGAGGAGAGTATTAGGAAGAATCAAATACAGATCGAACCTTAATGATCATACCTCCCAAATTTACAGTAAGCTAATCATTTAAGATCCATACTGGCTTAGAAGATCTCAAAGTTAACATTATGATATACATAATACATTTACCATAAAGTCCTTATATTCTTGTTCCAAATGTAGTTAATGTTCCTATCATGACAAAAACATTTTCCAACAATATGTAATACATAAAGTTCTTCAAACCCTTCATAATTACATACAATTCGTCGTTCAGAGATATTATTCAGGAACTTATCAGACCTTTTAAAGATATCCGATAAAGGGAAAATTCCCAGTAGCATTAAACTTATTTAAACTTTGACAGAACAATCTCCGATTCAACTTATAACAGATAAGACAGAATAACTTGAAGCTCAACATAGAGCCACTCATTCATGCATAGTAAAATATCTCTTTCAGAATCCCAATCAATATCATTACTTCTTCATAGTACTACTTCTACATACAGTAATGCAAGGAGAACCATATTCCAAATCCAACAGTTACAGCAATATCAAAACTAGCATTATATACTTTGCAATTTCCTGTAAATGTGCCATGAGGGACACTTAAGTAGAATATCAGAAGTTCGTTTCTGTGCAATAAAAAGTCAGATAATTATCTTTTCACGTATAGAGAGCCATCCAAAAATAAAACCAAAAGCAAATTCAAAATCACGCTCAATTCATCAGTCATTATTCCACTATGTATAGGGTTATAATTCCAGTAAACATACAGTAATCACATCCATTTGAGTTCCATAATATCCAGAAATTCAACAGTATAACGATAAAGTGCTTTAATCAACTAATATCAGAGTTAGAATTCTTGGCAAGATTAGTTCATCACGATAGTAAATCAATTCCGAACCATGTAGTGCGCATTGTACAAATCTGTATAACATGCAAGAGGAGGTGCCTACCCCGTACGTATTGTGAGCCCTTTATCATTAGGAATTATCCCCTATAACTGTTTGTTTCTACCAAAATGCACAGTGCCACGCAAATCAGCTTACTTTATAGCCTTTAAATACGAAGTAGAAATTAGTGAATAAGTTACTAGATTCACACAGAATTATATCACGGAAAAGATTTCTCAATCTTAAATTCTTAATACACAGAGGCAGGATTCTAATTCTTGCAGTAACTTATTAGATTACCACTCATTCTGGTTTGATGTCAAATTAGTCAGTAATTATCTATTGTTTTGCAAGTGTCATATGGACAAACACGTATTATAGGCGGAATTCCTCATGTCATTCGACTATTACTTAAAGAAAGTCCCAATTACAGATTGCAGATCATCCATAAACAGAACAGATTACAGATTACGGACTTCAGATTTCAAATTACAGATTACAGAGGTCAGAATACGGAGTACAGTACAGAGTACAGATTCCCACAATCAAATCCCAATTACGCATAAACCATACTCATTAGGCACCATCAATAATTTCCTATCAGAAGTTGTCGGTAATTAAAATAACTTATATGTCATTCCCTTGGTGTTGAAATTAAACAAATGCTAAAAGCCCAACCGTATTATCATTATTTCTACAGATAACCATGAACCAATAATACAAACCTCATTTAATTCTTACCGATCAGCTTAAATCCTTACCACGCTTCCGCAGCGCAATATTCACATTGCATGTCTTGCATTCTTCACCAGCCTATATAAGATAAACAGAGGCAATAAAAGGACATACAACAGATATAGATTATAGTCATCAGAGTTAGCAGGTAGAACATTTAACGTTGCCACCAAGTTCTTTCATATGCACTAAGGATGTCATGCATGATGCCTAAGTCTTTTCTAGACATCCTAAAGCTCAATGGATTCATGTGTGAGGTAGCAACTCGTGCTCTGATACCACCTGTCACGCCCCTAACTCGGCCCTAAAAGTTTTGGGCATGACCTATTCAGAAACGGACACTTAACCTGTTATACATAACATATGGGGCCTGAGCGGAAGTATTATCAACATAAAATAACAAAAACATCATCCATTGAGCTATCACTACCATGCCAGGACCGTACACATTGCATTAGGTACACAACATATATAGAAACATACCCCCGAACTTCGGTTACACACTTATACATTCATACTTAGACCCATAATTGGGCGAGTAACGAAATTATTAATGAAAGACAACCAAGGTATAAATCAATATCCTCACAACACTTTACAAAATGCACGGCTTCAGGTGGTGCCTGGACGTATCAAAGTTGACAAGAGAAAGGCAAGCCTTAAGGGTTAGGACTGAACTCCCAGTTGATTACCTACAGAAATAGACAAACAAAATGTAGAATGAGCGAACTCAGTGAATAACAGTACATAAATAATGTAATGTCTAACCTGAATAATCAAACATATAACCGCATATGCATATGATTAACTACATTCCATAATTATTCCCAAAACGGCCATGGGTCCAATTTCCGTAACAGAATGGCTTTAAGCCCAGTATATACAGAACAGCCATAGGCTTACAGATACAGAATGACCATGGGTCCAGAAATATCAGAACGGCCATCGGCCCAGAAATAACAGAACGGCTTATCAGTCTAGAAATAACAGAACGCATAAGCGTGGGGTAACAGAACGCATAAGCGTAAGGTAACAGAACGCATAAGCGTAAGGTAACAGAAATAACAGAAATAACAGAAATAACAAATGTATGGACTCAAGAGGTGGCTCGTACGGATTCTAGAGGTGGCTCACACCAAGGTGTAACACTTAGTTCCGTACAGCACTTTGTTCCATACCAGAAAACATCATAACAGATTACCTTCAGAAGTATACAGAAAATACATACATTCTTCCCTTTATTCATATACATTACCATAGATAATATAAGTTTAACAGAATGTTGCTGATATTTGTTAGCAAAAGGTGAACACATTTCACAGACTGAACGCTTTCAGAAATACGTAGATATCATGGTTCCATACCATAAATTAATAGATCTCGAGACAAACCACAAGGCAGAATAACTTCAGATGTCATCAGAACTGACTAGTCCCAAGTTAGACGGAGGCACACAGATTCTTTCAATCATTTACATGAGTTAACGTAATTAGTTTACGTTTAGTGACAATCGTCAGCAATAAGTATAGCATATTCCACAGAGAGTACATGTATCATCACACTACTATTTGTAAGGACAAAAATAATTTATTTCATACTTGTCTTGATTCATCATGGACAAAACAGAATGATTCGCAACACCCCAAGCATCAATATTCCATTACATTGTCGTGCGTCCTTAAGATTAATTTATGGATAACAAAACATTAATACTGTCCTTTAATCTCTTTAGACGGATATCTATGTCACAAAACATACATTAAATCAAACAGAAGTTAATATCAAGTTCCCAGTAAACGGGTTCACTTCCATAAGTACAATTCTTATGCGAAATCACAGATAATTTATAAGTTATGGCACATTACCGATAAACGATAAACGTAGTCGGAATGCAGAATGGTTTCAGAGTCATGTTGTTGTGTGCTAATTCTTTCAATGCTCACATCGATTCCCATCCAACACACATGTTAACATAATTACTCAGGGAGAAGAAAATGTCAATAACAATAATGATTAACGGTAAATAACGTACGTTTGAGGTACTATTACTCACAGTGTTTAGATGCTTGGTCCGCCCCTGTAGCTAACCCTCAAGAATCAAGCAAGGAGCAAAGCTTTGAGAAGAATCCTCCAAAATCTCGAAATTCTAATCGGTTGAAAATGTTCATCTTCTTGCCTTCTTCACTTCTTAGTGGAAGATCTTGCTCAAACCTAAGGGAAATGGAAGTATTTGGGGATCAAAACCCTAGGGTTTTCGGACCTAGGGCAAGAGGGATCAAGAGAGGGGAGGAAAATATAAGAAATGATCTCAAAATCCCGTTTTTAAGCTGCTGTACCCGCTATTCCCGCTCGAGCGTCCCTATTCCCGCTCAAGCGGACCTGCTCCCAGCACAAATTTCAAAACTTCAAATAGGTATAACTCTCCCATCCGGACTCCGTTTTAGGTCGTTCTTGTGTCCAAATTGAAGCCCCGGAAATAAGCTTTCTAATGATTCTAACCTCACATCCAGATTCAAAGTGTGGAAAAAGAAAAGGGCAAAAGAGTGACGGCTGATCGTAAAATAACTATCCGAATTAAATTCTTTGGTCCAATCATACTTTACCATCATATTATCATCTCAATCAATACCCCAAAATAAGGTAAGAACATTCCAAACACACTATGAAAAATATCAAAAATGAGCCCACATGCCTCAGAATCAAACTTAACCAGGCGACCCGCTCGAGCGCCCAACCTTGCGCTCGAGCGCGAAGACCAACAAAGCCGTCCGCTCGAACGACCACTTCTACGCTCGAGCAGAAAATCACCACTCCTAGAATTTCAGTCCGCCTGCAAAATTACTGGAAACCCCAAAAGTACGCTCGAGCGCCAACTACTCCGCTCGAGCGGAGGGAAAAATTTTAGATTGTTTGGTAAAGGTCACCAACTCCAGTTTCAAAGGCATAACCAACGGATAGCTCTTCAATTCCAATAGCAAACACATTAACCCCTAATTAAATAAGGATAACTTCCTATACGCACTTTGGGGTCGTTACAGTTCTTTACAAAACCGTCTGATTCTCTCTCTCTCTCTCTCTCTCTCCCCAAAACTTTCTCTCCCTAAACTTAAACCTCATTCCATCTCTCCACAATCAAACCATTCTCAAAAACCATCTCTCTCATACAACTCTTGTAACCTTCAGAAAAAAAAGGCCTCCCTCTCTCTCTCTCTCTCTCTCTCTCTCCTCTCTCTCTATGTGTATAGAAATACATACACAAATATGATTCAGGTGTGGTGTGTTAAAAAAAAAAAACATCAATTTAATGGCTAGAAACAATGAACCACATGTTGTCCATCAATTCCCCAACAATGCGAGAATGAGAATTGGCGGTTTTAGCTCGGATCTGATCCTCTAAGTGTATCAAGGCGGCTCCAGCAAGAAAATCGGTGGTTACGCCTCCATTGATGCTGTGAGAGAGCCACTTCTGCTCAAGCATTGAGAAGATCTCCAGCATCACTTGATTAGGTGAATTTTGAAACAGGACTCTCTGTGAAAAAGCAACAGGTTACGCTTTTTTGCTGAGAAGCATTAATGGAGTACGAACGCTTGAATCTCTCTCTCTCTCTCTCTCTCTCTATAAAACAGTCACACAGCACAGTGAATGTGGTTTCTCTCTCTTCAAGTCAGCGTGACAGTGTGTAGGGAAAGAATGGAGAGTTAAAAAGGCATGGAGGAGAGTAGGGAGCTCTCCAGAAACGTTAGCAGTAGCCTGATGTCGATCCATCCATGGCAACGACGATGATGAGCGATGGCAGTGGTGATGAGCAGCAGCGGTGGAGATGACTGGAAGAAGTGGCGTTGTGCGGTGGCGATGACTGAAGGAGGTGATGAGCAGCACCATGGCTAGGTCGTGAGAGAGTCATCGGAAAGAGATGTATCATCGTCGGAGAGAGATGTATTGGTGTTGTGGTAGGAAGTAAGACACAGAGAGAGGATGGGTGGTTGCAAAAAGAGGAGATGAGGATGGGTGTGTTTTGAAATTTAAAATGTGGAAAGGTGAGGTACGACAGATGAGGATGGGTGGTTGCAAGTTTGTGGCTCTTGGACGGGAAGTTTAGGTAGAGTGAGAGAGAAGGTTTTCATCTCAACTGTCCATCTAAATATAAAAATAAATCATGACCACTAAAATGTCCTTGTAGGACAATTGTCTCTAGGATAAATTCAAAAACCCTCTTCCCTTATTATATTTATATAGATATATATACAAATGGGTTTGGATTTGTACATGTATTTACCCACTCTTTTTTTTTTTTGTTTTTCCTATCTACTTTTCCTCCTCTCATTATCTTATGTTCTGTTCTTCTCTTCTTTTTGATTGTCTTCAACAATTGGATTATAATTCTTGCAAGAGCAATGGATGGAGAAAAACTTAGTAATCAAAGTGGGATGGGAGTTTCTCTCTCTAAATTTTAGAGAGAGAAGCTTCAAAGGACCATTTACTTTATGTTTTTGTCTTTATTCATTTTTCTTCATTCTTAATGGTTGATCATATTGGTTAAATTTTTTTTGTTTGGAAAGAGAGAATTAGAAGGAAAATGTTTGAGTTTGGATGATGAAAATTGTCAATTTATAACTTATGTTAACAGAAGTTAGTGTGCATTTTAATCCAGTAATCACATGAGGGTTATGTGATGATTGTCGAATGTCAGGGAGGTAAACCGTACGCGGCCGAAACCACGGGAGATAAAGTGAAGTTTGCCCTTTATTTTATTAATATTATTCTTAATTTTTTTTTAATTAGGTATTAACATGGTATTAATTAAACATTTGGTGTGTCACAATTGGAGTATTCGTTTTAGTCTCTAAATTAATACACACATAATACATAAAATTAAATTCCATTTTCTTAATCACTTTTAGTTGATACACTTGAGCTAAGACTCAAAAAAAAAAAAAAAAAAGAGAAAAAAAAAATTATCATTAAATTGTGTTAAAAAAATTATCATGAAAAAAAATATGTAATTAAGATTTAATTGGTGTATCGTGGAGTTCATATACAAAATGAAATTATAAGTCACACATTGATATTTCTTTAAAAAAAAATCAGAGTAAATACATAATATTATAGCTCAAAAATGCCAATTTAGTGGGTCGGATGAGAAAACACTAGAGCAAAAGATTGAATAATGATTGCAGCCAATTTAGTGCGTTGGATGAAAGGACACTTCAGCACAAGATTCACATTTAATTGCCATGAAAGATAATGAGGTTTGTGAAGATCGAGATAATGGGGTTTGTGGGTTGAGTATGACGCCACCAATAGAAGCATTTCTCATCGTACATAAGAAAAAAAAAATTATGAAAGTATTTTGGTGAGAAATTTAGTTAAAATATTTTTTTTTTCTTCTTAAAAAAGGGGTTTGTGGGTTGAGTATGACGCCTAGTAGTTCACATTTTTCTTAAAAAAGGATTAAAACTATAGTTTATAAAACATATCATTCATTTTTTGAAGACAAATTTAATAAAATTATATGATTACAATATCAGATCATTTTAATTTTTTTTTTTTTTTAATGATCTATACAAATTTAAAAGACGAAGAGATTGAATTATGAAAATATGATCGGTTTTGGTGCACAGACCATGTTTTACAAATATGGTCCACAAGTGGGTTCATCGTTGTTGGGCCAGAAAAGTGACAGAGGCCATTAACAAAAACAAAACAAAAAAAAAAAAAAAGCTATTGTTTTCAAATGGGTGTTTTGAGAAGTTAATAAAAAGTTGGCTTTTGATTTTTTACCAAACTTTTTAACTTTTTTGGAAAGTGATTTGGAAAGTTGGTAAAAAGATGACTTTTGACTTTTTTGTTTAATATTTGTTTATAGTGTCAAATCACATTAAAACGACTACAATACCTTTATCCAACTTAAGAAATTTACTTTTCGACCCTTTTTGGATCATTTAGTTGCTTGTTGGACCAAAAAGGGTAGTAATGTAATTTCATGCTTGGCGTTTTGCAAACTTCCCAAATACCCATCCAGTTTTTTGTAGCTTCCTCAAGCTGTGTTTTTTGCTGCAAAAACGCAGCTTTTATTTATGTTGCCAAAAGACCACAAAAAATATTTTGGAGCTCTAATTCTTGAACTCTAAAGTCAACTCTAATGAGCTGGCAGTAGGTCTCCCCTACTATGATGTATGTTTTAGTCTTGATTTTTTTTTTTTCCTCCTTGCCATGTCATTAATACTTCATTAAAGTATCAAAATTAATATTCTAAATCATTATTGTATCATTTATGAGTGACGGAGCACCATGTTCAATAACCACATTTTTATTTTACATTTGGTTTATGACGTCAGTTGTCACTAAGGAGTGTTTTAGGAAGTTGGTAAAAAATTGATTTTTTGACTTTTTGACTTTTTGGTAGCTTTTTTAGCAAAAAAGCTAACTGTTTTGGTGGCTTTTTTGTAGCTTTTTTGAGAGAAGTTGGTAAAAAGTCAAAAAGTTGGCTTTTTACCAACTTTCCAAATTGCCCCTAACAACACGTCACTTACCTTCATTTCTAATAAAAAAATGTTAAATATTCAAAAAAAATAAAATTATAAACTTTTTTACATATATATTGATATGAGTGTGAGTCCTATATAGTGTAAGTCTTACAACATTTGAGTATTGTATAAAAAATTTGATATTTTTTAGTGTATCTAATATTGTTCTTTGTAAATGACAACTCACATTATAAATAAATAAATGAAATCCCTTCAGTATTGTGTACTGTATATACTTTATTATGTATTTTTTGGATACATGTTATATGGTTTGGTAGCAGATACTATGTAATTTTTTGATAAAATTACGAAAATTTATAATTTATAATGAAGTTGTATATTTGTAGTGATATTATATATTTTTTTGTATAACATTATCATAAAAATATGTGATTTCAATTTAAATTATAAATTATCAAAACTGTATTAAAAAATTGCATAACATTTGTCACAAAACTTCATAACATATACCAAAAAAAATACATATAATACATTCCCTATCATCCCTAAATAATATTATACTATTATATAAAAGATGAATAATAAGTGGTAGGCATTGTGAAAGTCTTATATGCAACTTTGCTCATATGTAATCGAAGGATGTTTCCATGTACCAACCAACCCACCACATGATATATATATGGGCGTCTTTATCATCCATTAATTAATTAATTAATTTTTGTTTTTAAATGAATTAAGGATGTTTCTTACCACCTGCATGTGGTGCAAATCACTGTCACTTTCTGATAGTGATGCAAAATTCCGTGACTAACAAAAATTCTCCATTTTTTTTAATAAACCTCTAGAGGGTTATATCATTCATTTTAGTAACATTTACGCACAAATTTTAATTTATGAATCTATATTCTATTAAATTTTAACTAAAATTTTTTAGACTTTCAAGTCCCATTAAATATTTAATAGTCAGAATTACCCTTCAAATAATAATTGTTCATCATTTATGATTATCTATAAAGGAACATGATGATTTGACATTTATTTTGATTTTCAAAACTTTAAAATATCAACTTTTAAATTGAAAAAACTAAAAAAAAAAATTATGTAAGTTTTTTTTCTTTTTGAAAAAATTGAAAAAACTGAATTATTTTTTGTGCAAAACTAAAAATTTTGTGTCTATAAAAGAACATGATAATGGAACATTGATGTGCAAAAAAAAAAAAACTTTAAAAATGAAAAAACTAATAATGTTCTCAGTTAAAAAAAAAAAACTGATAATATTCTCGATTTTATTGGATAGTTAAATCAAACTAATAAGTAAAATGACAAAAACATCTAATCTCATGCTTTGATTTTTTTTTTTATCAGTTAGTAAAACAATTATCTGAAACATTACTATGCAAAATTGATAATGTTCTTAGTTTTAAAAATTGAAAAAAACTAATAATATTCTCAGTTTTACTAAATACGATTTATTAATTCAAAAAATCTTAAATAAGACCTGAGCTACCATAACATTTATAAACAAGACTTTTAGATAATTAATTCTTGATTTTAATTAGAAATTTTTTTATCCAGCTCCTTAGATAATATTTTGTATTAAAGGGCAAACAATTTTACAGTACTAGTGCAGATCCACCAACAAAGCACAAAAGCAATTTTGGACCAAAATTCCCTTACAATTATATTCACAATTTATTATATTCGTTGTTACGTGGTAGTGAAATTTTACTGTGAGAATTTTCAAATTTTCCCACTAAAAATTGTAAATTTAAGGACTGATTTAAAAAAGAAAAAAAAGAAAAAAGAAAAAAGAAAAAAGAAAAAAGAAAAGGTTTCTAATTTCAAATTTAGGACTAATAAATTCAAATTGAGGACTTTAAAATGACAAATTTTAATTGTTTTTTGTATTAAAATAAAATATTTTGTAACATCTATGAAAATTCTATTTAAGCGCTAGAAATTATAAAATTGATCAAATACAAAATTAGATCCTTGATTTCAAATTTAAGAGTAAAAAGTATAAATTTACAGCTCCAAAAAAAAAAAAAAATTGAAATTGCACAAGGTTAGTGAAATTTCACTAACATTAGTAGTTTCATTAATTTTATTCAAAAATATTTCACTGAGTATCACAAATGGTAAAAAAGAGAATAGATTGAGGAAAAAAACATGCAAAATAGATAACAACAGTCAATTTTTGTCAACTAATAACATAATAATCAACAAATAAATAAATAAAATAACATAGAAAATGAAAAACTTCATTGAAAGTAAATAACGTCTAGATCTAAACTAGTAAGATGCATCAAAGAGAGAGATAGAATTGGTGCTTGACAGATCAGTGATATGATAATGATTATTTCGAATGAATAAATCACATCTAACGCTGAACGATAGAAGAGACTAAGAGATCTATGGCAGTAGCAACGATTTTGAGTGTAAATAACAGAAGCAGTGGTGGCGGAAATGAATGTAATTGAGGTGGTGGTAGATGTTGAAACAGCGCCAACAAACATAGTAGAGAGAGAGAGGGAGAGAGAGAGAGAGAGAGTTCTAGGGTTTCAAAGGCTATAAGGTTAGTTTTGACCATTTATGTTAAATTTTGTTCTTATTCTTTGTGTCCTCAAACTAGCAATTAATTTTTTATTGTCCTCAAACTCTTATACAAATATATAGGAAGATCTGTCCTTAATTTTTTTTTAATTATTAATATATTAGTGACATATGAAATGATGAATATTTTATGATATATAAATAAATATAATTATTGTAGCATTATTGAAACAAAATGTTAACTGCAAATTTTTGGGCTTGTGTTTTGAAAAAAAAAATATTATGAAAATTTTAATTAAGAAAATATTACAATGATGTAACAGAATTTTAAAGTGTGATTACAATAAAATCCAATGATGAATTATAATAAAAAAAATTAAGATCAAAACATAATGCATAATTAAGAGAGAGAAACTCCAAAATCTATGAAAAGAATTCCTATTATTTAAAAAAAAAAAAACAAAACAAAAGCTTGAAAGGTCTGTCACTAGGGATATAAAAATGGCCTGGCTCGGTTCGCCAGAGCTTGGGCTCAAGTTCGGGCTTGGCCTAGCCCACCGTCAAGTCTAATGAGCTCCCACAAAAAATCAGGTCAGCCCACTCACACAAAATATTGGCACAGGCCCAAGCCTAGGCCCAGGGGGTACTCGGGCCTCGAGCGGGCTAACGGGGCGGGACTCGAGATGGTAGATTGGCCTAGGCTTGGGCTGGACCTAATCATTTTTTTTAAGTTTTTTTATCAAAATAATTTGAAACTAACATTGGGAAGTGGGCCTAGTATGTCAGATCTTGGAGTGGGTCTTGAGTTGGACCCGTGGACCAGGCTAGAAAACACACAGTCTAGGCTCAGGCCTGGGGTCCAGGTTGAGCTCGAGCTTGGACAAACTAGGCTTGACCTGGCTACAAACGGATTTCAAACTGACAGTCATTTTCGGACCCCTATTTGTCACATCATTTTTAAAACAATTTTGGTATAATTTTTATGTTTATATAACATTATACTGAATGGTTCTGTATCAAGAGTTCAGTCTTCCTTAGGACTCAATGAGTCAATCTTCTATTGAAAAAAGAGAACCAATGAACGACACGTGTTAAAATGAGATTTAGGAGGGTTTAGAGTTACTTCTTTTTAATATTTCTTAAGAAATTAAAAGAAATTAGAATATTTGAAAATTTGTTTAAAAATTTGTTTTTTAGATAAAAATAATTTGATATGACATTTGATTTTTTTGAACCGATTTAATAAATTTTTTGACTTTTTAACCTTTTAAACAAAAATTAATTTCTTTAACACCTTAAAACACACAGTTATTAATGTGATTCCTCTTTTGTGGAGACACTTTTCATAATTTAAAAATGAAACACTAAAATGCTAATGAGAAGCCTTTTATTTAAGTCACTGTTTAATACACTTAAACAGGCTCTGTTGTTTTCCAATACGAAATTTCATGCTAGGGAAGAGGGAGACCACAATGATTTCCATACCTCTTCGACCTTCCTCTCCTCTTCTTTTTCTGATCCTTCTTTAATGTTTGATTCATCAGTCCGATCATCACAACTTTACCTTCGTCACCTTTGAGCCCAAAATTTTAAGATTTGGCTTCAAATCTTTTCACAGTCTGAGGTCAACACTGGATAATGCGTTTGTTTCACTCTAAGAGACCACCTCAACTTTAATGTTATATCTTTTCCAGCAGATGTGGAGCCTTTAGATTCCAAATTTACAATTGCAGAGTAATAGAATTTTGGATGAGTTCAATGGCAACTTAAATTTGGTTTTTTTTATCTGTTTAATTTTCTTAATGTTTAGTTTGTTGATGTAATAATTATTCCTTTGTGGAGGTTTGTTTCCCTCCTTTGTGAGGATTTTTTCTCATCCTCTATGGACGTTTGGATCCTTCATTCTATAGAGATTATTTATCTCATTTTAAGATTTTGTGATACTATTGTACCAAATTAATCCGATTCTTTTTTATCGATTCTACAATAAAAATTTCCTTCTTGATCTAAAAAGAAAAAATAAAATACACATAAACAGTGAGATTTTTTCTTTGTTGTTCATTTTCAATAGGGTCATGCTTAGAGTTGTCATTAAAATTGAGAAAATATTTATTTGTTAAACTTTTTATATACTTTTTATATAAAATATGGGTAAATTATACTTAGTACTCTTGGGTGATGCTATGGTACATTTGGATGTACCATATATTAGTTATGAGATTATGTGGTTTGATATCATAACTAATATCATATAAATCATAACTATTCTCATATTAACTCATAACTTAGTTTTATTTAGTTATTTATATATACCATATTATCTTATAACTACCATATAACTAAATTATTTTAATAATTTAATTTTGAATTGGCAACCGGTCTAACCGGTTGCCAAAATCAGAAGTCCAACAGTCCCAAGTCAGTTGCCTCCCTCTCTTGCTCTGGTTCGTGCTCTTCCTCTTCTCTTCTCCTCCCTCCTCTCTTCCACCATAGCCGAAGCTGCAGAGATTGTCGAAGTCCAACGGTCAAGCGTCGGGGCCACCGTTCTTCACCTTTCTCTTCTCTTCCACCATAGCGAGAGAAGAACGATTGGCCTCCCTCTCTCTCTTGCTCTTCACCTTTCTCTGAAGGGTTTGTTTTTGGAAGCATTATCTGAGGTGGGTTCGAATTTTGGGCCGTTGATGCCGTTTTCAATTCGATGTTTGTGTTTCTGTTATCGTCTAGGAAATGGACAAGAATCGAGACATGAGGCGTGGAGGAGCGAGTCGGTCCTCGCCTGCGAATCGACAAGTTATTAAGCAATCTGGTAATCATTTGACGACAAATTCACATGTTGAATTTTACGTTTTTTTGTTGTAGCTAAACAACAAAACTCATCAATGGCTGTCTGTCTTTACCTATTCTTATTTATTTTTATTTTATTTTTATTTTTATTTTTATTTTTTTTCTCCTGGTTTTGAGATAAGCATTTGCTGATATTGGGTGTCTTCTTATTATCTGCCCCGTTCTGGGTTGTTCTTTGTTGTCCCTTATTCGATTTTTCTCAAAACTCATATAATTTCTTGTGAATGTTTGTTTTGATTTGAAGGTATGGATAATAATTTTGAGGGCACTGTTTTCTCGAAGAAATTGAAGAGAGAAAGAATGAGAAGATTGAGCATTGTTGGTAAAGTGAATTCTAGTAACGAAAACGGCGAAATGGGTTGTGCTGGGTCTGAATTCGAAGATGAGATTCGTAACACGACAAGTATTAGCAAGAGATTTAGGTTTCCCCAAAAGGTTTTTCATGAATGCAACACAGTTGATCATGCCTCTGTTCCTCGGAAGCTACGGTCAGGTGTGTAATTTGTGAAACGAGAATATAAATTTTTCTACTTTTTGTTTGATTTCTTGTCAATTGGAGTTTTTTGATTGATTTTCGGGTTAGTTAGTTGGAGACCACAGATTTTAATTCGGCTTTATCTGGTGGGTCTAATTGGAACTTTCCTCATCTTTGATGCTTTGTTGCCGAACTGTTCCTTTGCTTTTCCTTTCTTTTCCAGATTGAAAGATTCTGTAATTTTTATTTGATATTAATACTTTATGTATTCTGCAATTTTCATCTATGTATTTATCATATCTTGTCTAAATCAGAAAATAAAAGGAAAAAAAAAAAAAAGATTGAAAATTGAATGCTCTCGATAGATTTTTAGATTTCAATAATTTATACTTGATTGGATTTTAATAAGGTTGAGGAATTATTCTTTTACATTTACAGCCATGAAGAAGCGCAACCGTGAATCCATTTCTCCACCATTCCCAGATAAGAAGGAGACAAACCATGGGACCAATGGAGTCGAATTACCGGGCATAAAGAAATTCAGACTGAATGTAGTAGTAATCTCTTACTCCGAATTTCAGATTATGTTTTACAATTTTCCTCAATATGCCATTTTGTGTTTAACACCGGAATTGGATTTGCAGCAACCAGAAGATCCAGATGGATCTCCAAGCCGGCCAATCACAAAAGATGAGGAAGAAGTGGTAGAGACTCTGTATGCCTTGGCTGATATGTTCCCAAACAATAACAAGAATGGCTTGGATGGTGAATTGGGAAAACCAAAATCTTGGCCTTTGCCTGAGGGAGAGAGTTCAAGGCCTGCATGTGAAGGTTTGATTCGTATATATGTCATATCATTTTTCTTTCTTCTTTGCATTCTTTGTCTTGTTACGTTAAATTGTTTAATTCATCAGGTTCTGCATCTCCTGAAAAGGAAGAGGACTCAAAGTCACTTTGCCTCTCAACTACTTCTGAGGCTGAGGCTGTCAATCCTTCGTTGTTAGAAGGATCGGCTCATGACAGTGTAGAAGTCAAATGTTTGAAGGAATCATCACAACCTGGTTTTCCCAACAGCACCCAATTGCTTATAGAATTGGATAATACCATTTCTCAACGAAATGTCCAAGCAATGTTTCCAATGTCAAAGAGCGAACCTATCTGTGGGAAACAAGCCTGCAGTTCTGTTGGTTGCAATGTTCAATCTGAACTAAGCCTGGAAACTGGGTGAGTAGCTTTCAGCTTTGGTGCGTTAACTTCTATGTTTTCTGTTTTTTTTTTATTTATTTATTTTGTATTTATATGTCTTCTTCCACCATAGCCGAAGCTTCCGCCATGGCCAAAGACCACCAGCCCCGTTGGCGATCCACGCCACCGTTGTCGACATCTTCTTCACAAGCCATCACTCTGTTCACGTCTCCACCATGGGTTTGTCAGCAAATATTTTCCCTTCTAGTCGAATTGAATATTTACGAGAGCTCTCTTCTGTAGGTCAGGTATGTTCCTATTTACAGCCACCCAAGATAGCTGTGCCATTGGGGCTTTGATTTCAAAACCCTAACCCTTATTGAATATCTAATATTAAGGTTTGTTCTCAGTCAAAATTAACATCTGTAACCACCCAAGATAGGGCTTTGATTTCAAAACCCTAACCCTAAAAAGTGAATAGCTGATGATATTAAGTTTTGTTCACATTCAAAATTAACATCGTTCTCAATCATATTGGCATTTGTTTAATTGCTTTCTCTTGGCTATAGCATTATACGTCTACATGCTGATTAAACACACAGGCGACCCAGCTCAAGCTTTTTTGAGAAAATCTAAAAGTGCACCTAAGGAGAAAAATCTAAACAAGTTTTTTTTACAATGTAAATTTTTATATAAAATAAATTTTCTCTGTTTTTAAGCTACAAAATTACTTTTAAGTCTTAGTTTTTTTTTTTTTTTTTTTAAAGTTTGGCAGATCCAAATTTTTATTAGACACAAGTAAAATAAAAAATCTAGACATATAAAACAAACACTAATTTTAACATAATAATGTGTAAAAGAAAATTTATAATAAAATAATATAATCTAATTGGTGTTTTTACTTATCTTAAGATGATCTGTGGATCGAGCTTGAATGGTGTTGTTTGATAGAATAAGTTATCTGGGTCTTGTTTTGATCATATGATTTTTTTATGAAAACCAATAGATATGTAAGAAATTGTAGACCTTGTTTGAGTTTCTGATTAATATGTTAGAATCAAAAGAGCCTTCTTGGATTGTTTAGTACTTCCTGATATGAAATTTTGGATTTGAAAGCTATGTGCAAGATTAGTGTGATATGGGAAAACCCAACTCATCTTAACACTCTTGTTCAAATTAGAGTTTTATCAAAATTTTCCAAAAAATATAAATAATTTTTTTTTGATGAATTCTTTTCTTTCAACTTAGGCTAGTTGAAGACAGGTGCAACCAATTTTCTTGATGAATTCTTCAAAAATTATTATCTAGAAAATCATTTCGTTGTGTGTATGTGTATTGTGGTTTTATTGAACCCTTTGATAATGATAATCTTGAACATTGTTTACAGATTCAATGATAATACTTCTTGTTTACCCATTTTTTGGTTTACTGGAAACTTACTTTCCTATGAGAAGTGTTACTTTCTCATATTTGTATATTTAAGATATACATATATATATATATATATATATGCGCGCGCACACACACAGGGTGACCATTGGTTCAATGGTAAAAATCTTAGCCTAATAACCTTGAAGTTATGAGTTTAAGTCTCGAGGCAGCCACTCTGTGTACTATGTCAAAGGTTAGGTGTGTATCCAATCTTTTCCCTCCCCAACACATATTAATGTGTACTATTTGGGCGTTGTTTATATATATACACACACATAGAGATAGCATATCATATGCATATAGGTATGTATATATGCATACATATAATCTACCCTTATACCCATTAGTTTTCTTGATTGTTTGTATCGATCTTTAGACTTTGAAATCATATATTTAATAAATTAGTAATTATATCTCTTGTATTAATTTTTTTTTTTATACCAATTTTAGATTTATGGTGAATCTGTAGCGTCTCATTAGGTAGCATGATGGGGAAAATGAGGAGTGGTACCTGGAGGACCCAAAACTAATAGCCCTTAGTAAATTGTTTTGTGTTACCTACTCTTCAGGGAAACATTATTTGACCTTCTCTCTTGACTTCTAAGTTAAAGTTGCTTTTAAATAGCAACTTTTATGGTAGTATGCCATTTGTTATTCCTTTTGTTTTCAACTATTCTTATTGAAATGTTAGTACCTATGACTCATCAATTATGCCAATAGGCCATTGACAGAACTTACCCATGCTTTGGAAGTTTGGCAGTGATTGCAATTGCAAATTAAAACCTTTCAATGGGTATGGCAAGAAAAAAAAAATTAATTATGGTTTTGGAAAATATGTCTGCATCACTTGCATGTTCTATTCATTTGTGCTATTGCAGATTTTGTGCTTTTTTCTTACAGAAAACATGTTGTTATTGTTTGATTATTGAAAGAACAAGGTAAAAATTGACTTATAACATAGTCCAATTATTTGAAGATGGTATAGAGCATCTTGGATGTGGACTAATGGGAATTTGTGCTCCAATTCAACATTCTAGTGTAAGTTGTAGAAATGTTTTATTTTAATTTTTAGTCAAAGCTTTTGGATTCCATTTTAAAATCGTATTTTGTATGCATTGAACGTTGAAAGCATATGGCCTGAAGTTAACAACCACAAACCTCTAGTGGCCCCTTGGGAGACTCAAACTTGAGACCTTGGATCTTATTCTTATGTCTTTACCACTCGGCCCCTTGGGGTTAAATCTTGATGAGACTAATATTATTGAATGTGAAAAATTGATGCATTTTATGTCTGGTTTGTGCCTTTAGAAGCTTTTAAGAGCATGCCATGCGATTATGCCATGAAGTCAAAACTCCCTTATTATGTGAATTGGATATTGTTGCTTCAAATTGGGTATAGTATCGGTGGTTGATGCTCTATGTTACATAAAAACACCATTTTAGCATTAGAAACAAAAACAAAAGAGCATTAAGTAATATCACATTTAGTTGTGTCCCTTATTTCTTAAATTTGGAAATAGATAAATCCGATTTTAGGCACATACACACCTCTGACATCCATACCCAAGTTATTGGAACATGGCATGCAGAAAATATGAAAGCTGAACTATAATTTGGAATGAACTTAAAATGAAATCTGTAATTTAAGCAGCTGTATTTATCATAATCAATTCAAGGAAATGGATCCGTGTAGCTTACACTAAAGTAATTGGGATTTGGGATAAAGCCTTGTCGAGTTGAGTTGAGTTGAGTTGAGCTGAGCTATGACACGATGGTCATTGTCATATTGTTCAAATTTTTTATTGATTGAATTTTATTGCAACCTTGCTGAAACAATTTTAGTGCAACATGCACATCTAGTATCAAATACAGAGTACTAGCAAGATTGATGAGCATTGGCCATTCCATACTGTTATGGTGAAATCGTATGGTCGTGCAGTCATCTTCTGGCTATTAAAAAGTTTCCTCTTGATATAACATCTGTTATTGATTTCATGGATGGAAAACTGCAGCTTGTTTGGTATTATTGGTGTTACTGATAAGTGCTTGGAGGCCCTGTCAAGGTTCTGCTCAAACACACTTACAACCCTCGATGTGAATGGATGCATTGGCATCAAGGTATATCATATCACATTTTTTCTTATATACATGTACCAAGAGCATTTTTCTTTCAATCATCAACCATCTTCTTAGTTTGTAATATTTTGTTGAACAAATCAGTCAACCTAACATCTGTTATCAGAATCTTACGATTCGCGATTCGATTCACGATTCGATTCACAATTTTTGCAAAATCGATACGAATCTAAGGGTGAATCTATTTTGGAAGTGAATCTCTAGTGAATCGCACGATTCACAATTGATTCACGATTCGATTCACTTTTTACGATTCATGCAATTTTTAAAATTATTGTGTCCGACATATTTTTGACTCTATTTTGCCTCCATTTTTTTAGTAAAAATGACATAATACAACTTCTAATAGCGTTTAATAGCAAAATAACTAGCATATATACATGATTTGTTGTTATTTTAGTGATCATGAAGTTTTTAATAGGATCCAATTAGATTTAGTCAGACCTAACATATTTTAAACCTTTCTTCTCATTTTTTTTTCTTTAAAAAATCGTAATATATCTTCTAAAGATGTTTAAGATTAAAATTACACTATGAATTATCTATTGCTATTTTATTAAATTAAATATTACATGTATGAGATCAGTTATACTTTTTAAAATATTTTAGGCTTTAAAAAAAAGATTCTAAATGATTATTTCTTATTATTTGTTCACTGTTACTTAGAAAAGTATGTATGCTTATTGTCCAAATATTAATATCGTTGTTAATTATTGTTACTTTAGAAATTGATAATTGTTTATTTAGTTATTATTTTTATTAAGAATGGTTGATAAGAAATATCTAAAAAAGAAAAAAAGATAAGATAGTGATTTTACATAGGAACGTTTGTTAACTTCTTACTTATTAAACTACGTGATTATCATTCAAAATAACATTTTTATTGATTTAAGTCTAAATATTTTATATTCATAAGATATATTTAATATCTAAATGTGTAAATATATGTTTTTAAATAATTTAGAAGAACTGACCGAATCTTTACGATTCACGATTCGATTCGATTCGCGATTCGGTACGAGACCATTTCGATTCACGATACGAATCCCGATTTGACATCTATGAACCTAACTACTTTTACACCACTCAAATTCTTCTAAGTCACCATAGGAATTCCATTAGATTTGTTGTTTTTTTATAGCTTTTCCTATTTTGGTTGTCAATTTGATTTGCTTGGGGTTTGCCACTTTTGACATTGGAGCAAGAGTTTAACTACGGCTTTGTGGGCTTTGTATTTTGCCCTTATTTATTTTTTTATTTTTTATTATTTATTTTTTTTCGTGTAACACACTAGTAGATTCTCCTGTTGTTTCTTTCTTTTTTTTCTTTCCTTTTTTTGATGTGTATATATTTCCCTCACAGAGACGAAGTCGTGAAGAACTACTTCAATTGTTCCCACATCTGAGATGCTTCAAAGTGCACAGCTAAAGTTATATGCTTTATGAAGTCATAATCATTTCCTGCCATCAACGTGAGTTTCTCTCCTCAAATATATACATTTTCAAAATCATTAAACAAAACCACCACTAAACTACGAATAAAGAATTTATTAATGATCGTAACATCATTTATGTACGTGCTATACACATCAAAAATCTACAAAAAATGTGGGTGTTTGGCAAGAAAATTTTTAGCATTTTTGAGGCTAAAATCTACAAAAAGACAAAATAGGCTCAAATAGCTAATAAGACAAACTGTCACATTAAACCCATAAACTAGGCTCAAATAGCTAATAAGACAAACTGTAAAATGACTACTCTTGCAACATACTGATTTCATCTCTTTGGCAATGTTTTTCTGATTCACCTGCTATTCACTTCATATTGTTTTGCTTATGTGAATTGTCATGCATGGAAATCTTTTGTTAATGTTTTGCATTTATAGTATTGTCTTCTTGGACTGGGGTTATTTGTGATGTTTTTGAACTTTAGTCTTATGTCATACCTATGATCTCATTTCGTTTTAATTGAGCAGGTCAATAGTTCAGGAGTGATGCCAATTATCTTTTCTACATCATCGTTAGCACTTCCAGGCACTTTAGCACGCTTCACTGGTTTAGCTGCTCTGAAAAAGGCTGCAGTGGCTTTAAACCCGGGGGGGGTAAGAACAATTGCTGTAGTGCCTTCATCGATGGAAGTTGAGATATTCCAGTGACAAAGTTAAATTTGAACTATTCTAGCAATATATTCCTTGTGCATTTAAAACTCACCTCTAAAGGTGAGTCTCAGTAGGCTGTAGTGGCTTTCCCTTTCGATTTAGATGAAACATTTGAAATATTCTAAATCTGACCAGATAAATTCTTTGTAGGTTCTCTCTATCTCCCCACAAACATTCTATTGATAGCCTTCTTCAACTACTACTACACTTTTCTACAGCTGGATCCCGATGATGTGAGTGAACAGTTGAAGTGCCAAGGTGCGTCAATCCCACTTGTTCGACCGGGTAAAAGTACGGCTGCATTTATTAAAACGGTAATTTCCTGTCTACTCGAATATATGGCCTATCATTTATTTTTGTTCCAGCTTGTACATTTAGTCAGCTTCATCCTGCTTTAGCCATACATTATTTGGTTCTAGCTTTATCACAAATCGGTCTAAGACATTTCAGTAAGCCATGGGCATCAGCTTCTCTAGTGTTCACTCACAGCCACTTTCCCCGTGAGAGTCTAAATTTCTCTTGTAGAAAGAACATTCATGCCTCATTATTATCATATGCTTAACTTTTGAAAATTCAAAAAATATCAATTTTTGTCAAAATAATTTACTTTTTCAACCAAAAAAAAAAAAAAGTTTGAATTCAATTGAAAAATTTCTCCCTTTTTTATTTTTTATTACTCCCTTACCCATCTATTTTGATGTGGTGTTTGGATGTCATATGGAAATTGAATGAATTTTGTCTCTTTTGGAGGACTTCATTTGAGTCCAGTTTTGTTTTTATTGCATTAAACCGGGTGTTTCTTTTTTCCCAACTTGCATGAAATTGGGTACTTTGCATTTTTTCAGATTACCTTTTAATTTTAGACCCTTTGCTTTGCCTGGCTGATATTGTGGGTCAATGCTATGTAACAAAACAGACTACTGTAAATTCCAAGCGATACATAAACAACCTAATACATTCTGCTTCTTCAGGATACAAATCCGTAATTCGTAACTTAGTGCCCACTTTCTTTTGTGATTTACTCATTGAGGAGTATGGAATAGATTTTGTGGAAATATTTTGGTTCCTTGTTTGCTCTTTTCTTCTGTATTCATACAGCTGATGAGTATTTTATACTTGATTGATATCTGAACTTTTGGCACAAATTTAGCTTCAAAATAATTTGGACAGATTTATGACCTATTTATGGTTGAATTCAGATTCTTAGTTGGATATCAGTCCTGGGATCCGCATTTTTGGCAATTCTGGCTGCTGGTCCTGCTGTGATTGAACAAACTACACGCCTGACTGCATTCCGGGGATTTGCAGGCACTTCGGTTCTCATTCTTGTTGGTTGTGCTACTGACACAGCAAGAAAAGTTCAAGCAGAAATAATATCCCAGAAGTACAAGAACATAGAGTTTTATGACATCGACAAGTATAACCAGTATTGAGGAAAAACAGATTAGAGGCTGGAGTGGATAAAATCTTATAGAATGAAACTTTATGGAATTTTTCTCATGAATCGTGTAGTGTTGACTACCATATGTATTTTACATTTTTGGTTTACAGTTTGATTCTGACTTACAAATTGTACAAAAGGTTACATGGCTGCAATTTTCCATGGTGTTTGGCTAATGGAAAACCATATTCTTCTTGTTGTAACTCTGATTTGTAGTTGTCAAGAGTGATCAAAATGGGACTGGATGGTTGAAAACACCTTAAACAAAATAGAAAGCAAAGGGCGAAATGTTATTTGGGTCGATGAAAAATGAAAGGATGGAATTGGGGATTTAGATTTTAGAGTTTAAAAGATGCAGAGAATTGCCAATTATAGTGGTATTGGGAGAGTTAAAAGGGTAACTACATTTTTTTTGAATACCACGCGATGTCTATGTCTCTAGACGTGGCTAAGCCAATGGTTTCAGTGCAGCAGCAATCTAATGTGCTGCCAGAACAGAATCGTGGATTACTTCCTTTATTATCTGCTCTTCCCTTGAATAGTATGTATTTTTCTCCCTTTCAAAATCTAAAGCTGCTCACTGTAGTTGAAGGGGATGTCATAAAATTTATGGACAAAGCACTAGAAATAAATCAATCCCTGATGTTAAAATTTTCAAATATTTGTTTCAAGTGACCTGTTAATGTATACCTATGTTCTGTACAATGCTATCTCTCTCGCTAGCACTGTACTACTCCTATACTCCTGCCCAACTGAATGAAAACTAGACTACAGATCAAGTGAATGCTGACCCATATACCTATACTGTACCTGCCACAAATCAACTATTTCATAGAAAGAAACCCTTCAAATGCGGCCTTAGGGAGCTGTCTAGATGCTACTGCAAGGCCTTGAAGCATTTCATAGTATTTTGCCATTCTTGGTGTCTGACCAACTGTGCAGACGAAAACTTCTGTTATTATGGCAGGCAACAACTGGTTGGCAACAGACCTTGCAATGGTCTTGAACGTATCTTCACCTGAACGGTCATCTCCTACGCACGACACAAAATCTGGCTGCTTCCCACTTTTCCGCATGGTTGCAACGAGCCTTTCCACAGCCACTCCTTCGCTTACACACAGCAATTCACAAATTGCAATGAAAAATAAATCATCCACCAAACGATCAAGAAATACACCCCACATCATTTACTCAAACTATTATACCCAATCATGAAAAATCAAATTATTTCATTATCTACACTACTCTATTTGGAAATCTTTCATTTCATCATTCCATTGAAAATCAAATTCTCATATCCGCCATGGAAAAGAGGAAAAAAGTAATATGCACTTTCATAAAGTTAAAATTTTATTGTTTTTCTGATAAGTTGACATTATTTATGAGACATGTTTATTGGTTAGGAAAGGAAACTACTAGCAGAAAATTAATCATGCTTGTTACGTGTTGTTTCACTTCAACAATGTGTTGACCTCTTTTAACAACCACAGGCTCATTAGCAAGAACACTCTCAAGGTGATCAAGCTCTTTTCCCTTCCATGAGACGAAGTCAGGGTCAGCATCTTGATGGTGCCATACAAGAGCACTTTCCTTCTCTAAAAATGAGCCATCTGTAGCCTCTGTATAATGCTCCATTACAGGATGTGCAGTTTTTTTACAGTCAAAATCCGTTGGCAACACGCTGGGCTTCCATAGAGAATCCCTACACCACCTTCATGAGATACAAAAATTAGATTAAAACCAAGACAGACAAAAATTACAATTGATTGAATTGTAGAACCAAATGTTACCTAGTGAAGTAGTCATGTTCTGCAGATAGACTGAGTTTTTCACATGGCGAAAACCACTTGCTTAGAGAATCCTTTCCTCTGCCACTGACAATGAAAACAATTTTCTTGGAATTTTACCATAAGATGCCACTTTAATATTTTTTCGTATATATTTTCATCTAGGTCAAAATATTGGATTCACGGGAGTTTTCAGATTAATTTTCAAACCACTAGTTGACGAGTTTCCATATTTTGGGGCTGTTTGTTATTCTTTGATGGAAAAGGTGGGTACTTTATATCTTTGTCACTCTTTGAACTTATTAGTCTAGTTTCCAACATTTTGGAAGTCATCTTCATGATAAATCACGCAAATTTGTGCAAATATTCATATATTTAGTGGTGGTGGTGGAATGGCGTTTGTAGTAGTGGTGAAGGTGGTAGAGGAGATGGGTGGTGAGAGAGAGATGAATGAGAGACAGATAAAGGAGAGAGAGAGAGAGAGAGAGAGAGAGAGAGAGAGAGAAAGAGAAAAAGAGACAGAGTGATGAGCGAGAGAAAGACAAAGTGGTTGCTAAAAGTGCATTTTCTTGTAGTGGATCGATAAATCGAGAGGGAGCTCAGTAAATAGAGAAGACGGGAGGGAGAGAGTGAGCAACGCAAACATAGTGGGAGAGAGAGATGGAGAAAAAAAGAAAGAGAAAGAGATAGAGATAAAGATAGAGAGTGAGAGACAGAAAAGAGACAGAGAGAGAAGAGAGATGGACGAGAGAGACAGAGAGAGATAAAGAGAAGAGAGATGAACGAGAGAGACAGAGAGAAAGATAGAAAGATGAGCGAGAGAGACGGAGAAAGATGAGAGATGAGAGAGATAGAGAGAAGAGAGATGTGCGAGAGAGATAAAGAGAAGAGAGATGAACGAAAGAGACAGAGAGAGAAAAGAGATGAGAGAAGAGATAGATGAGTGAGAGACACAGAGAGAGAGAGAGAGACAAATAAACAGACAAATAGAGAGAGAAGAGTGATGAGTAAGAGAGAGAGAGAAAGAGAAGAGAGAGATAGAGATGAAAAAATGGATGAAAAGATATAGACAAAGAGAGAGAGAGAGAGAGAGAAAAAAAAAAAGAGCGAAAAGAGAGAGACAGAGAGAGATGAGTAAGAGAGAGAGAGAAGAGAGATGAGAGAGATAAAGAGAAGAAAGATGGACGAGAGACACAGAGAGAAAGAGAGACAGACAGACAGACAGAAAAGAGTGATGAGTGAGAGAGAGAAAAAGAAGAGAGACAGAGACATAGAGAGACAAAGAAGAGTGATGAGTGAGAGAGAGAGAGAAGAGAGATAGATAGATGAAAAAATGGGTGAAAAGAGAAATGTTCAAAAGAGTAAGACGACGTCGTTTTTATTTTTTTTTATAACAGAAAAATACCGTTGCATTTATTTAAACCGTTTTATGACTATATATATATGAAACCGTCTCAAAGCCACAATATATATATATATATATTTTTTAATTTTTTTTTTTGTGCAACGGTACGTATTACAATCGCAAAAAACTCTTCTTTTTTTTTTTTTTGCGACTGCAGCTGGTATCGTCGTAAAAACTCTATTTTTTTTTTTGCGACAGCAATATCTGCCATCGCAAATACTCTATTTTTTTTTACGACAGCAATTTTTGCCGTCACAAATACTCTATTTTTTGTGACGGCAAGTTATGCCGTTTCAAAAAGTCATATTTTTTGGCGACAACAAGTTATGCCGTCTCAAAAAGTCACATTTTTTGAGAAGGCAAGTTGTGCCGTCTCAAAAAGTCACATTTTTTGCTTGAGACGGCAAGTTGTGCCGTCTCAAAAAATCACATTTTTTGAGACGACAAGTTGTGTCGTCGCAAAAAGTTCCGTCTCATAAGCCCACTTTTCTTGTAGTGAATCGTAGATAAAATTTTTCAACACATTTTTTATTAAAATTTAGTCAAATTATTTATATGTATGTCTATGTGTATATAAATATTTTAAAATGTATATTGTTTGTATATTACCCTTTTTATTGTATTTAGTAAATAAATCTAAAATAGAGATATGTGGTTAGTGGTTTTGAGTTGGTTATGATCAAAGTTAGGGGTTATGGGTGAAAATGATGTTAGTTATAAGATGTGGTTATGATCAAAATGGTATGGTTACGAGCCAAAATATATTGGTTATGAGATGTGGTTATGAGATATGTGATTAGTGATTATGAGTAAAGTGGTGTGGTTATGAGCCAAAGAATGTTGGTTATGAGATATGTGATTAGTGGTTATGAGTAAAGTGGTGTGGTTATGAGCCAAAAAATGTTGGTTATGAGATATGTGATTAGTGGTTATAAGTAAAGTGGTATGGTTATGAGCCAAAGAGTATTGATTATGAGATATATGACTAATGGTTATGAGATATGTGATGTTAATTATGATCAAAGTGGTGTGACTATGAGCCAAAGGGTGTTATGAGATATGTGATTAGTAGTTATGATATATGTGATGTTAGTTATGAGCCAAAGAGTGTTGGTTATGAGATATGCGATTTTGGTTATGAGCAAAGTGATCTAGTTATGAGTTAAAATGGTGTTTGGTTATGAGATATGTGGTTATTAGTTATAAGATATGTGATATTGGTTATGATCAAAGTGATGTGGTTATGAGCAAAAGGGTGTTGATTATGAGATATGTAATGTTGGTTGAGTCAAAGGGGGATTGGTTATAAGATATGGTTATGAGCTATGGGGATTGGTTATAAGATGTGGTTATGAGCTATATGAGTAGTAGTTATGAGATATGTGATAGTGGTTATGATCAGAGTGGTGTGATTATGAGCTAAAGGATATTGGTTATGAGATGTAGTTATGAGATATGTGATTGTAGTTATGAAGAGTGTTGGTTATGTGATATGTGGGTAATGGTTATGAGATATATGATTGTTGATTATGAGATATGTGATTTTGGTTATGAGCAAAGTGATGTAGTTATGAGTCAAAAGGGTGTTTGGTTATGAGATATGTGGTTATTAGTTATAAGATATGTGATATTGGTTATGGTCAAAGTGATGTGATTATGAGCAAAAGGGTGTTGATTATGAGATATGTAATGTTGGTTATGAGTCAAAGGGGGATTGGTTATAAGATGTGGTTATGAGCTATGGGGATTGGTTATAAGATGTGGTTATGAGCCATATGAGTAGTAGTTATGACATATGTGATTAATAGTTATGAGATATGTGATAGTGGTTATGATCAAAGTGGTGTGATTATGAGCTAAAAGATATTGGTTATGAGATGTAGTTATGAGATATGTGATTATAGTTATGAAATATGTGATATTGGTTATCAACAAAATGGTGCTGGTTATGAGATATGGTTATGAGATAAGTGATGAGAGCTCATAACTAAGTTATGATTAATTTGATTCTAGTTATGAACAAATATGATTTTGGCTCATAACTATAAAAAGTGACCTGCTTACCAGGTCACTTTTAATGATGTGGCTTAATCTGAGCCATTGATTTTCGATGTACCATACATTTTTTAAACAAAATGTACTATAGACTTTCCCAGTACTCTTATACTTTTATTAATAGTTTCTTCACTTACAATTTTAATGGTCAACTTTTTACACTTTAAGTTAAGTTACAATCTGACCATTCTATTCATCTACTGTTAACAAAGTTGATGGAATTTGTCATTTGAAATATATATGAGATTTTTGTTATCTCATTAGTACCCTTATACTTTTATTAAAATTTTAGGCTCTGTTTGGTAGAACTTTGGAACTTTAGTTTCACCCTTTAGTTTGCACGTGGTATTTGTTTACGGTTTTCAAAAATTAATTTCACACTCACTTTTGAAAACTCTAACCAAGGCAGGAAAATTTAGGCTAACCGGTCATCCTCCCAGACATCCAGCCGATCGTCCTCCCAGAAATCCTGCCAGTTGACTGGCCGATTGACCAGAACAATGCATTTATTTATTTATTTATTTTTATTTTTTTATAATTGCCACTTGTTATTTTTCATATTTTAAATAAAAAAAATTTTGAAATTTTTTAAATTTTTTTTCTGAGTTTTGAATAGAATTTTGAGTTGTGTATTTGGTTATGAGTTATAAGTTTTTGTATCAAATATCATATGTCACATCAAAAATTCTCCACTCAATTCAAAACTCTTTTCAAAACTCGTCCGCCAAATAAATTTTTCACACTCAAATCATAATTCTAAAACTCACAAACTCAAAAAACAACTCTATTCTCAAATCATATTTTAAAAACTCTACCAAACACAACCTTACTTTTTTTTAGCAAAATTTATTTTAGTCGTTTCATTTTCAATTTTCGTTAGTTTTATTAACTATAGATGGACAAAAAGGTGAAATTAGAACTTGATTTAAAGTATAGGAATTGACTATTATAATTGAAAATGATGGGGCTAAAGTGAGATATTGATAAAAATAGAGGGTATTATGGCTCGTTTGGAAATTAACTATTTTAATTAATATTTTGACTTTTTACTAAATAATATTTTTAAAAAATAATAATAAAATAATATAAAAATTTATAATAACTTTTTAACTAATTTAACCACACCAAAGTGTAATTTATCCATGAAACATTAAAGTTAAATGTAATGAGCACCCATTGAAAAGGGGTAGCATTTTACTAATTCATAGAATACAATCTTCTTTTATATTGAAGAGTGTGTTCGATCAAAAAATATCCAAGAGTGTGTGCCTCGTGACATGGCTCATCGGCTGACGGTGATATGTCAGCAACCAAGTGACAAAATAAATAAATAAATAAATATTACACAAACTAAAAATTAATAGGGTTTGGTTTCCCTCTAATCCGTGATCGGATTGGAAAGTATTGTAGGTCTCGTTTTGATAACTAAACCTTCAATATGTAAAATTTATCGAATGCTATATATTTGTAAAAAATTACGTTGATCGGATATCGATAGTTACGTAATCAAATCAATTTTGTATAAAAAATGGACGATAAAAAAATAAACGGTTGATAAAAATCTGATCCGATGAAACAACGTGATTTTTTACAAGCCTATAGTACTCGATGAATTCTACACATTGAACGGTTCAAATTATCGAAACGGCACCCATGGTGGGCTCCTATGAGCCCAACGACACCCTCTAGTCGGACTAGAGGAAAGCCAATCCCTAATTAATAATATTAAAAATAATTATCAACGGTCTTATTGATTAGACTTATTTACTTATAACCTTGAGTGAATGCTTTTATATTTTATTTGTTTATATTTGTTTTATGTATTTGCTTGCTATTTTAATAATGAAAAAATTTTGAGACTTATAAATGTATTTTGTGTTTGTGAAATGATCATTTGATATTGATAACAATACTAAATGTGGGTGTTGATTTCCGACCATACAATCAAAAGGGGAACTCAGCTAGAGAGCACCGGCAGAATAGATTAAGCCTGAACAACCTGTCACAGAAAGATAAGAATCCAGCGGTGGTTCGTCCACCCGGAGGCACTCCGACGATCAAGTCAATAATCAATATCTCTCAAAGATAACAAATAGTGCTTAACTTACTAGACAGAACATAAAAATAATACCTTAGACCCATGGGGGTGCCTCACTTTTATAGTGGTCAGTGTCCAACTTCCCCTAGAAGTCTTACTTCATGGGACTCTATCCTTTACAAGGATAACATCTATCACAACTCACTATTCAGATTAAGATCAACTTTCTCAAGAGTCCTATCTCTATCCAAATAGGTAGTTTGATGTCATCTAGGACTCTAGTCCTCTATCCAAATATCTCGAATTCCGGTATTATCGCACTATATCTCGGTACCATGGTCCGTCCAGGTGGCACTTCGGCTAACAACCTCGGCTACGTGGACTACCCAAAAATATGTCCCCGCAACTGCCCCCTAGGTTCTATTATCTCAGCAAACTTAGGTAATGAAACCTATACATGTACTCTTTCGATCGAGATCGTGACTTGTCGGCGTTAGGAAATAAGGACTCATATATCCACTCGTCAAGAATCAAGAATCAAGAACCATCATGTTCTATCTCATCCAGGTCCAACATCTCAACAAAGATCACATTACTAGTAGAGATCATGACATGCTAGTTCAAGAACATCAAGATCCAAAAATAAACAAGCTCTGCCCCCATCCAATTTCAACATCTCAACCAAGGTCAATATCTCAACTAAGATCGCACTTCTCAATTAAGATCATCATCAGATTGGAGCATACCAATCACGTCCCCATTGTGTTGCGTCAGTTCTGCCCCCCGCTGCTTGATGTCAGTACGGGCACATCGAGAATTGAAATCATAACTTTTTGCCATCTTTTTCCAATTCTAGCAAAACCTTTTCATTTTCTCATTTCGTGTCTACTTGTGCCTTTAGACTCTCTTTCTCTTGGCCTCTGCAAACCATCATCGCTGTTCTTGAAGCATTCATTCCTATTACAACTCTGGTCACCACTTCTGGCGTGCACTCAGCAGTTTTGTTCCAATCATAACATTGTTTGACTCCGGCGAATCCCTTTCCAGCATTTACTTCATCGGCTTCACTTTGTAAGTCCTTGATTTCTTTTATTTTAACTTCAGTTCTCCACTGTTTTCAAATATATTCCTTTTGTGGATTGTTACATATCACACATAGTATCTGTATCTATATGTACATTGCCATTTCATATTCGAATCCCATTGTTCTACATGCCTTCGCTTGTTTTGACTCATATTTTCTCATTCATGTTCTTGAGCCCATTTTCACATTTTTTCTGTATTTGACATATATTTTCTAGCACACTGTCATCGAATTCTTTCAATTTTGTTCATTCCCTGAATCTATCAATGCTCTATTTTTCTCGTGTTCTTGAGTCTTTGATCACTGTTTCATGTTTTTGAGACCTGTTTCTTCTGTCTGTTCTTGCTTGTTAGTAGATTACTGCCTCTGAATCCTGTACATTTGCATAGACGTAGGTTTAGGATTTGCTAGAATCCACACTCAAGAAAACTAAAACAAATTTTGCCCCCCAAACCTTCCTCAGAACCCTAAAACTGATAACCCAGCAGTCCTTAGGGTTTCGCCGAGGTCTTTAACCCACATAGTCCAACTTTCCTTGCCAAATTCACCCTAGCCGAGGTCATGGGGATGTTCAAATAGAGGGTAAACTTTTCCAATAAACTAGAATACTTCCGTCAGGAATTCTTTATTCCAACCGACGTTCATCTAAGGTTGGCTGGGGAGGAGGATTCTATGATGCTTGGAGAGACATATATGCCATTCCCTGTAGTATCTATCATTTGAGGATGGAGTCAGATTCCATCTTGATATTTTGTTTTGCTTTGGGCTGAGGTGCCTTTTTTTGTATATGAACAAGTTGTCTTTTTGAATACAAGTCCTCTTTTTACCAAGTGTTCAATGCTTGTCTCTATCTTTACTGTCTTGTATGATTCCATACTGAATATTTTTGTACTTCTCCCAAGTATACTTTAATTGTGTAATCACTTTGGGTTAGAACACATCTGATACGTATCACCTCGGATCCACGTCATCTCAGGTACACCCTTAGTTGGCCACCTCGGACCAACTTACCTCGGAGTTCACCTTTTACTGTGATCTCGGCCAATGGGCATTTTATAAAAATTCTTTAAACAACATTCAACAAGTATTGTTTCCTTACTTGTACTTACTGCCTGCCAATATTTCCAGGTTTGACGAACTGGTTAGTGATCTCGGGTAACCAACAACTCGAGTGTCCCCTTATTTGGATACCTCGGCTGACTCCAACTTGTAAAAAAAATTTCAACAAGTGTTAAGCTTATTCCTTATTCCTGCTTCATGCTCCCTAATGTGAACCCAAGTGTCACTTATGTTCACGTTAAGCATGCATCTTCAATTTCGCCGAAGTTTGATTCAAACAAAGACTAACCGAGGTGCTCAACCTTGGTTTCTCTAAAGCAAACTTAGTTCCATTCTGAGTTTAACTCTGCCGACATGGCAAGTCTAGGTGAATTCAACTTAGTTCAAGTCTATTATATGCAAGTATAATTAAACTCTGCCATATAATAAGTCTAAGTTTCTCGTCATGTTTTATTCAGAAATATGGCCAACTTAGTTCAACTCTATTATATGCAAGTATAATTCAACTCTGCTATATAATAAGTCTAAGTTTCTCGTCATGTTTCATTCAAAAACATCGCCAACTTAGTTCAACTCTATTATATGCAAGTAGAATTCAACTCTGCCATATAATAAGTCTAAGTTTCTCGTCATGTTTCATTCAAAAATATCACTAACTTAGTTCAACTCTATTATATGCAAGTATAATTCAACTCTGTCATATAATAAGTCTAAGTTTCTCGTCATGTTTTATTCAAAAATATCGCCAACTTAGTTCAACTCTATTATATGCAAGTATAATTCAACTCTGCCATATAATAAATCTAAGTTTCTCGTCATGTTTCATTTAGAAACATCGCCAACTTAATTCAACTCTATTATATGCAAGTACAATTCAACTCTGTCATATAATAAGTCTAAGTTATTCGTCATGTTTCATTCAGAAACATCGCCAACTTAGTTCAACTATATTATATGCAAGTATAATTCAACTCTGCCATATAATAAGTCTAAGTTTCTCGTCATGTTTCATTTAGAAACATCACCAACTTAGTTCAACTCTATTATATGCAAGTATAATTCAACTCTGTCATATAATAAGTCTAAGTTTCTCGTCATGTTTTATTCAAAAATATCGCCAACTTAGTTCAACTCTATTATATGCAAGTATAATTCAACTCTGCCATATAATAAGTCTAAGTTTCTCGTCATGTTTCATTCAGAAATATCGCCAACTTAGTTCAACTCTATTTTATGCAAGTATAATTCAACTCTACCATATAATAAGTCTAAGTTTCTCGTCATGTTTCATTTAGAAACATCGCCAACTTAGTTCAACTCTATTATATGTAAGTATAATTCAACTCTGCCATATAATAAGTCTAAGTTTCTCGTTATGTTTCATTCAGAAATATCGCCAACTTAGTTCAACTCTATTATATGCAAGTATAATTCAACTCTGCCATATAATAAGTCTAAGTTACTTGTCATGTTTCATTCAGAAACATCGCCAACTGAGTTCAACTCTATTATATGCAAGTATAATTCAACTCTGTCATATAATAAGTCTAAGTTATTCATCATGTTTCATTCAGAAACATCGCCAATTCAGTTCAATTTTATTATATGCAAGTATAATTCAAATCTACCATATAATAAGTCTAAGTTATTCGTCATGTTTCATTCGGAAACATCGTCATAGGACTGGTCGGTCCTATCGTACAAATTTCAAATTCACAAAAATCAAACTAGCACTTTATTATTACTTCATCCGATATGCCCCATTGCCGGCAACCGAGATGATTCTATTTGGGCCAAGTTTGGCCTCCCTATGATCCTTCTTATTGCCGACAACCTTTCTGAGGATGAGGTCCTTAACCTTGAACTCTCTTGGGCTGACCTTCTTGTTGTAAGCCCTAGCAAGTTATTACTGGTATACCCCCAGTCGAATTGCTGTTCTCTTGCACGTTGCAGGTGGATTTCAACAACATTTTCACACTTTTTACATAGGCTTCAGCTTCCTTTTGCATGTAAGGCCAAAAAAATCCCTGCGATATTGCTCTATGGGCAAGAGATCTGCCCCCTGCATGGCTTCCACATACTCCTTTGTGGACCTTATATAAAAAGTCTTTAACTTAGGCTAAGCTCTTCTCTTCTCGGACTTAATCATCTAGGCCGAGATCTTGTCTTCTGGAATCTGGGATCTGCTCACTTTAGGCTGAGCTCTTCTCTTCTTGGACCTAATCATCTAGGTTGAGATCTTGTGTTCTAGGATCTTGGATCTGCTCACTCAGGCTGAGCTCTTCTCTTCTCGGACTTAATCATCTAAACCGAGTTCTTGTCTTCTAGGATCTGGAATCCGGGATCTACTCACTTGGACTGAGCTCTTGTCTTCTTGGACCTAATCATCTAGGCCGAGATCATGTCTTCTAGGATCTGGGATCCGGGATCTGGAATCCGGGACTTGAGCTCTTGTCTTCTCGAACCTAATCATCTAGGTCGAGATCATGTCTTCTAGGATCTGAGATCCGAGATCTGGAATCCGGGATCTGCTCACTTCAGCTGAGCTCTTGTCTCCTCGGACCTAATCATCTAGGCCGAGATCTTGTCTTTTGGGCACCAGTTTTGGTTATTGGTGCCGATATGTCCTGTAATGGGGATGTTCGGTTGCATCACGTTGTTCTGCATCATGAGGTTGACCACTGTCTATAGATCTGTCAACATATTTGCCATGTTTTTTAGTTTCCTCGTCTTTTCTCCGGCATTTGTTTCTCCATACCTGAAGGTCCCTTTCTCAGTAGTACTCATCTCGGCTACTCTTCTTGTTCCCTTTCCGGCCTTTGGCGACATTATTTGCCTTAGGATTCACTTCTTGCACTTTTCCGTTATGGTCATTTCCTTTAGTGTTAGGATCTATACATGCTCCTCCTCCTTACTGTGGATGTCATCCCCAATCCTCACTTCCTATTCGCTGTTGGCCATCTATCCTTACTAAGTTCCCACAGACGGTGCCAAATTGTAGGTGTTGATTTCCGACCACACAACCAAAAGAGGAACTCAACTAGAGAGCATTGGCAGAATAGATTAAGCCCGAACAACCTGTCACAGAGAAAATAAGAATTCGGTGGTAGTTCGTCCACTCGGGGGCACTCCGACGATCAAGTCAGTAATCAATATCTCTCAAAGACAACAAATAGTGCTTAACTCACTAAACAGAACATAAAAATAATACCTTAGACCCATGGGGGTGCGTCACTTTTATAGTGGTCAGTGTCCAACTTCCCCTAGAAGTCTTACTTCATAGGACTCTATCCTTTATAAGGATAATATCTATCACAACTCACATTATTCAGATTAAGATGGACTTTCTCAAAAGTCCCATCTCTATCCAAACAGGTAGTTTGATGTCATCTAGGACTCTAGTCCTCTATCCAAATATCTTGAATTCTGGTATTATCGCACCATATCTACGCACCATGGTCCGTCCACGTGGCACTTCGGCTAACAATCTCGGCTACGTGGACTACCCAAAAATATGTCCCCACACTAAAATATATGAAAGTGATAAGTTGGACATTTCAACTTTGGTTTTGTGAATTTTGATTTACTTTTAATTATGCATTAATTTTATATTGAAATATAATGTGAAAAATATAAATAGTTAAATTATATTTTTTTTAAAAATATTTTTACATTGATAAATTTATCAATAAAAATTGGTGTATGACTTTTTGATAAATAACATTAGGCATTGTTTAATACTAGAGTTTGTATAAATAAATAAAAAAATTGAAAATGGTAAAAGATTTAAAAAAAATTAAATTAATAAAAAATATTGTGAAAATAGTAAAGACTGTTGATATAGAACAGAAAATTCGTACAAAATTTTCATATATAGCAATATGGCTAAATGTGCACTTTTCACTTTAAAATAAAATACTCATAAAGATGAATTTATTTATAAGAATGGCATTAAAACATCATTAATTCTTGTAAAGTTATTTGTATAGATTTATGTATGAACAGAATTTCCAATAATAAATTGTGTCTTTGTATTCTTCATTTTCTTGTATTTTTTCTTGGCAGGCAAGCCTGAGGCAAGGCGGGCAAGCCCACTGCCTCGGGTTTTCAAATTTTGTCTAAAAAATAGGGTCTTAAAATACAAAAATGTTAGCATTACTCCTCAAAATAATTTGAATCTTAAGTTATGTTTGGTTAATTATTTTAATCTATGTTTGATTTATTGAAATGATTTGATTTATTAAAATGAAGTTGAATCAAATAATCATTCCATTATAATATTTACCCTTACATTTAGCTTACCCAAAAATAATACAAACCAAATATTATTCACCATTACGAGGAAATAATCATTCTATAAAGAGACTAAGAATTCACCATTCTATTCAATTCAATTTTATTTCGATGAATGAAACAATGCATTATAGTATTAATATTTTAAAAATGAAGTTTAATTTACTACATCAAGAAAAAAAAATATAAAAAAATTAATGATATTAACAATTGAAATTATTTAAAATTTATATAAATAATTATGATTTACGTCAATCTCAATCACTATTATTTATGATATATGTTAGGAAAAATTACACTAACGGTCTCTATAGTTTGGATATTGTATCACTTTGGTCCCTGACTTTTCAATTGTGACACATTAAATCCTTGAATCTTGTTCCAAATAAGAATAATTGAAGATATCATTGTTCAATTTCAAGGGTAAAGTCATCAATTTGATAAAATATAAACTAATTTGACAAAAATAAATGTCAAAAAAGAATATTTCTGAATTTTTAAAAATTTTGTATATCCACTAAAGATAAGGTTATGTAAAATTGATAAATCTTTTAGACATTTATTGATTTTTTACCAAATTAAATTTTTTTTATGTGTTTGGATGATAATCATGTAATGGCTAGTTGTTTTATTTTCATTAAATTAGTTTCTATTTTTCTAAAAGTCAAATATCACGACAACTTTGATATCATTATTAAACTAATCCATTAAATCAAACAATCCAAAATTAAAAATATTTCATATATTAAATATATCGATTACATATTAAAAAGGGAAAATTAGTCTAGGGTTCCTCTCCCACTTTTTGTAATAGAAGAGATCCACAAAATTATTTTTTGATGTCTAAGGTCCCTAAACATGTATCAGAGAAATTTGGTCGAAGTCAAAGAAGAGGTGGATCGATTGGTCGAAGATGAGATGCGTCGCAGCTCCAAGAAACCCTTCGATTTCCTCAACGACCTCCCTCCTCTTCCCAGCTTCAACTTCTAGGTTCTCTCTCCCAACTAAACATTGTGGATCGATTGGTCAAAGATGAGATGCGTCATCGGTCAGCTAATCTTCGGATCGATTGCCGCCGTTCTCGCCGTAACTCAGTCCTCATCGTCATCACCTCCGCCATGGTCGCCATCACACTCTTAGGGACCGTCATCGGTCAGTTAATCTTCGGATACCTCGGCGATCGTATGGGCCGACGGCGTGTCTACGACCTCGCACTCATGTGCATGGTGCTTAGCTCTATTGGGTGCGGATTCTCTATCTGCACTTCCGCGACCTGTGTATTGGTCAGTCTGGGTTTTTTCAAGATTGATGATGGGTCGAGTGACAGGTTGAACCCCGGTTTTTTTATGGAACCATGTGATGCTAAACTCTGGGAAGCTAGGAACCCAATGAGTCCATTTGAAGATTTTGATTTTGTGTCAACTGGGAACATGATTGAAGAGATCTTTGGCCCAAACACTGAAACCAGTAAGTTGAGTGATGAAGAAAAGCATTAGATAGTGGCTCTTCAGATGATCATTTGAACTGAATTTTCACTGGGTTGAAACCAGAGAAATTCTCTGGTTTTTTAACTGAATTTTCTCTAGGTTGAAACTAGAGAAATTCTCTGATTTTTTAACTGAATTTTCTCTGGGTTCTCTAGTTTTCTCTGGATTTCAGTAAATTTCTCTGGGTTGGAGGGCGATTTTCTCTGAGTTTGAGTAAATTTCTCTGGGAGAAGAACCCAAATGCCTGAGTTAGAAGAAGAACCCAAATGTCATGAGGTTGCTCATAATTCCGGTCACAACAGCAACAAAGAGAGTAATGGTGCAATGGTGAAGAGAGTAATGGACCAGAGAAATTTGAATTTTCTCTGGGTTCATTTTGACCGGTTTCTTTCGAGGCAAGCTATTGATGTAAGTTTGATTTCAATTTCAATTTTGATTATGAATTTTAAATTTTTTGGTTGATTGTTGGTTATTATAATTAAAAGCAGAGTGACAAGTGGTGGGCGATGCAATTGTTATCAGTGGCGTCCTTGTCTTTGGCAACGAAGATGGAGGAATACAGAGTACCATCACCCTCAGAGTTTCAATTGGAATGCAACTTTGAGAGCAAAGTTATTCAGAGAATGGAGCTTTTGGTATTAAATGCATTGGAGTGGAGAATGAGTTCAATCACTCATTTTGCTTTCATTCATTACTTCATCAGAACCCTTGGGAACCATCACTCTCCACCAAGGAATGTGGTTTCTAGAACTGTACACCTCATTTTGGCTATAATGAGAGGTAAATTTTAGACAGAATTGAATTTCTCTGAATTGAATTTTCTCTGGTTTGGACCAGAGAATTTTTCTGGATTAAATTTTCTCTGATCGAATTTTCTCTGGATTGAATTTTCTCTAGATTGATGTTGAGGGACCTTAGACATTATAAAAATATTGAGTGTCCTTTATGCTATAAATCATAATACCAGGGACCTTAAAAAAAAAAAACCCTATTAAAAACCTAATAACCATCCGTTAAATGATCATCATCTAAACACATAATAAAAATTAATTTGGTAAAATAAATAAATGTGTAAAAGATTTATCAATTTTACATAATTTTATCTTTGGTGGGTAGAAAATATTTTTAAAAAATTAAAAATATTTGTTTTGACATTTATTTTTGTCAAATTAGTTTATGTTTTATCGAATTGCCAACTTTGCTTTTGAAATTGAGCAATGGTATTTTCAATTGTTCTTGTTTGAAATAAGATTCAAAATTCATGGTCAAATATGTCACAATTGAAAAGTCTGATACCAAAGTGATACGAACCCTAAACTATAGGGACAGTTAGTGTAATTAGCCATTTATGTTAACTATAAAAGACATAAAATTTCTCATAAAACATAATATTATAATTATTGTGAAAAATAAATTATAATTGATTCACTTACTAATACAATAATTTAAAATTAGATTTCTCAATAGTTTGAGTGATTTTCATAGGTAAAAAAATAGTAATTTTAGTTTTTAATTTATACAACAAATTGTGTAGGTACAAGGGGAAAAGAAATTATTACTATTTTATCAATATATATATATATATATATATATATTTTTAAGTATAAAAGTCAGGCCTCATTTTTTGTATTCACTTTGGGCGCCAAAAAAGTCAGGGCCGGCCCTGCTCATGGGCACTTCATGAGCCATTTATTTTACAATAATACTATAAACTCAAATTTAACTATTTAGAAATTATTCAAAATTATCAGTTATAATTTAAATTTATTCTATACATAAACCCCACACATAAAAAATAAAATAAAATAAAAAACACTTTAATTTCCACCATATCCACTGAAAATTTTCTTGGTGGATATTTCTGAGCTTGCAGACTTTATTTTATTCCAATGATTTATCATGCAATCCAATCTTGTTTGGTGTACTTTCTTAGAAACTAGGGAGAATTTTATTATACATATTTTATATTATATGTATTTTTAATTATATTATTTTTTTTAATTACGATTAATTTTCCTTTTTGATTATGATATTATTTTGTGATTTTGATTATGACTTTTTTTTAATTTTAATTATGACTCAAAAAATATAAAATTATGTCATTTTCTTATATTATTATAAGATGTATATATGTACCATAGTATTTCCTATAAATTAAAAGTTAATAATTACTATATAAAGTAAAAGCTAAAACACCATTTCTCTTGTTTTTCAATAATAAATTGTTTAAACTTATTTAAGTTATTTTTATCTCATAAATTATTAAGAAAAAAAACATTATATTAAATACTCTCACATAATTTATTAAAATTTAAGAAAACGTATAAACAATCCCATTAGGTACAAGAATTCATTAAAAAAGAATCTATTAAATACTCTGACATAGTTTATTAAAATTTAAGAAATGTATAAACAGTCCCATTAGGTACAACAATTCATTTAAAAAAAATTATATTTTTTAGACAACAGGTGCCACGTTAATAATACAGAAAAAGTGTAATATTAATTAATTTGTATAGAGAATTATTTTTCAATAAAAAATTACAGTTTTTAGACACGTGAATTGCCCACTTGTAAACAAGCAATTTCACAGAACCAACGTAATATATTTATTTAAAACTAAAGATATAAAGTTATAATTAGAAAACTGACACACATTCCACAGGTGCATGAATCTCTTTTCTCTCTCCTCCACACTATAAATTCCCCCAAGCCTCTCTCCCCCAAATTCTACTATCTCACACACTCTCTCTCTCTCTCTCTCTCTCTCTCTCTCTCTCTCTCTCTCTCCACTTCCCAACAAAACCAAAACCCATATCTACAAACCCAAAATCACACTGACATGTACAGTCACGACTGTGCGCCGGCGAGTTTTCAGGCGACCCATTCCGGCGATCTACCGTTGTATCGCCGGAGCTCAAGCTTCAGTAGTCTTATTCCATGCTTGACTGAAACATGGGGTGACTTGCCGTTAAAAGTTGACGACTCCGAAGATATGGTAATTTATGGGTTCCTACGTGACGCCGTTAATGTGGGCTGGACGCCGTTTAATTTAACGGTGACGGACGTTAAGTCCGAGTTTGAGCCGAGAGATGAACCGGAGCCAGCTACGACTACTACGTCATTGGCGGCGGCTCAATTGGTGGCGCCACCTGTGGAGGCCGCGGTGGTGCCGCGGAAGGGGAAGCATTATAGGGGAGTGAGGCAGCGGCCGTGGGGGAAGTTTGCGGCGGAGATAAGGGACCCGGCGAAGAATGGCGCCAGGGTTTGGCTTGGGACGTATGAAACGGCTGAGGAAGCCGCGCTGGCTTACGACAGAGCGGCTTATAGGATGCGTGGCTCGCGGGCTTTGTTGAATTTTCCTCACCGAATTGGCTCTGATGAGCCCGAGCCGGTTAGGATAACGGCTAAGAGGAGGTCGGCTGAGCCATCTGCGTCAGGTTCGTCGGAGAGTGGCTCGCCCAAGAGGAGGAAGAAAGGGTTGACGCCGCCTGAACAAGCTGAGTTGGAAATGGAGAGCCAATCAGATGTGTTTGAAGTTAGGACTCAGATGAGACAATTGCCAGTTGGCGAACAAGTATTGGTTAGCTAGTTTTTCTCGTGGTGCGCTGTGTCGTAGGGTAGGGTTTTAGGGGAATATAGGTGGTTGTTTGGCCGTTTGCAATATCATTAACATGTAAAGCACCATTTTGTTTAGAGGGAAAAAATTCCCATGCTTTGAAACCATTCCAATTTTGTGATGTTTATGCAAAGTTACAAGCCCAGCTTGAATGGGGAAGATTAATTCATTCCCATTATCAAGAATCATCTATTTTGAAATTAGAGATTAAGGTCATATTTTGAAATCAGAGATTAACCAACTTCCTCTTTAATGGACTAGGTGTTACACTTGTACATAAAACATTGTAGTGACTGTTGTGCGACTCATAAGACTCATTTTGAGTTTTATTTGAATAATTTGAACTGCTCATTTTAAATTAAAAAATATTAAATAGAATATATCTGTAAAAAATTAAATTGATCAGATATTAATAATTGTTTCATCAAATCACATCTGTATATAAAAAAATGAATATGTGTATGTATATATCAAACTAAATACAAATATGATTTGATGAAGAGATTATCAATAATCGATCAACTTAACTTTTTTTACACTTCTCGATATTCTCTAAAAGTTAAACTATTTCAATTATCAAAATATGGCTTGAAATGAGTTTCATAAACCGCACAAGAGTCACCATTATGTGTTATGGAGAACAGTTACACCAAATCCTTCTTCATCTATCTTATTTTGTTACTTATCATGACTTTCAATGGGTAGGTTTACAATTATTAACTTTTTTTTTCCCAGTAATTAAGGGGTGGCTTGGATGCACCAAGAAAACAACAAAATAATTTAATTACAGTAAAATAAATGATAGGACGATCATATCAATTGCAAATAGGGTTAGCGTACTGGTGTGACTAAAACTTGGTTATTCTTCTTTTTCTTTTTCTCTTTTTCATTACAATGTATTATAATGCAATATGATGAAGTATAATAATCAACAATTAAAACATAAATCACAATTAATAAACTTTCAAAATAGGAGAGAAAGATTCAAAACAAATATAAAAAATAAATAAATAATAGCAACACGCATGGAGGTAAAGGAATTGAATCCAAGCGGTTTGGCTTAATTCTATTAATAAAAATTTCGCTTTAACTGGAATAATAAAGTGAGGTCAAGTGTACAACACTTTCCTATTGAGATCAATTAGATATCTTGCAAAATTTGCTATTCGGACTACTACATGATCCTGTTGCAACCATCATACCTGAAAAGCTTTAGATTGGTAAAAAAAATTATAAAAAAGAAAAAAGAAAAAAAAGAAGACCATAACTACAATTTTAAAGATATACTATTTTTTTTTTCTTAAAATAACAAATTTAATAAAGTTGTGTCTATGAATACCGAATTAATATAATTTTTTTTTAAATTTTATTTAATGAACAATTTATACATAAAACTCTACAAAATGAACAACTTAAATAGTTAGAATATGAAATTAATAAATGAACAATTCAAAATAAATACGCAGTGAAGCCCATGAATTCGCAACAGATTTGGAGTGGTTGTTGTATCCCTAGCACAGCAGCCATTGCTGTGCAGCTAAATGGACCCATTTCGGGATCTATTTTGATGATTCAAACCATTCACATTTTAAAATATATTAAGTAGAACATAACTGCAAAAAATCAAATTAATTGGATATTGTTAACTTTTTCATTTACTCACATTTGTATTCATTTTAATATTTTAAATCACAATTGTCATTTATTTTTATAGATACAAATGTGACTGGATGAAATGGTTAACAATATCCGATTAACTTTATTTTTTATAGGTATATTCTATTCGCTATACTCTTAAATATGAACAGTTCAGATTATCAAAATGATCTCATTTGACTACATAGCAGTAACTGCTATATTGAGGCGCAGCAGCCACCCCCAATCCCTTTGCAACACCCAAGAAATTTAATAATGGACAGAATAGAATCCTTTTTCCTTTTAAAAGTATTTACTGTACATTTGTTTTAAAATCACAATCGAAAATTAAAAAACATTCACTTTATTTGATTTTAATTTCCTATATTCAATTTTCTATAAACTAAGTTTTTTTTTTTCATATATATATATTTTTTGTTTTTAGGTAATTTTTTAATATTTTAAGTAAATTTTTTACTTTTTAGATACACATAATATAAATATAATTAAAAAGTATAATATTTGTGAAATTATTTTTAAAAAAATTCACTAAATACCAAAATTACAAAAAAATATGAAAATTTAGTTTGTTTTCGTATTCTTGTGTATTTATTGATTTTTTAAAATATTTTATATAAATATTTTATTTTTTAGGTACGTTTTATGTTAGGTACATTTAAAAATAAAAAAAATTGCTTAAAATATTAAAAAAAAATTAAAAACAAAAAGACACGAAAATTGAAAAATTCAATTCTCAAAAAACTGAATTCAAAAAATTAGAACCAAAAAAGGGTTTCTTTTTTTTTTTTTTTTTATGAAAAATTAAGAGAAAATAACATAACGGAATAAATTTTCAAAAAATATATATATATATATCAAATCAATAAAAAAAAAAAATTATTCATAAATTTCATATGGGAAATCTTGATCTATTTAGTCTTAATAGTTTTTTTATGAACCAGTTAGTCTTTTTTGTTTTAAAAAGTTATATTTATTTGATTTATTGCCATTTTAATTTAAGTAAATACCTTTTTGTGATTTATTTCTTAAATTTTTTGATTCGTTTCTGGGATAAGAATGAAAAGATGAGGTGTAAAAAATTATTTTTGAGGGAATTGGTGGATGAAGTGTTGGTTGTCGAGCATTGAAATATATATTTCTATTAGTGTAATTTTCTGGTGTTACATTGAAATGTTATATTAGAGTGCTACATTTAGAAAAAATACACCAAGGAGTTTTTATGTGTTGTAATAATTGAAGTATTCTGTTTAGAAAAATACACTAATGTTGTGTTTTGTTTGAGGATTTGCAGAGGGATTTAAAAAAAGAAATGGAAAAAGTAGGTGAAATGTGAATAAAATATACCTACATTTCACTTAGTTTCACACATCTTTTTTTTTCTGTCCAAATTCATCCCTAAATCCTCCAACTAAACACAACATAAGGAGTTTTTTTGAAAATGTTATGTTGTTACGTTTTAAAAAATTATACTAAGAATTTTTGTTAGTGTTCTACATTAGAACATTATGTTTGATAAAAGTACACTAAGGAGATTTTTTGAAATATTATGTTGTTACATCTGAGAATAATATACTAAGGAGTTTTTAATATGTTACATTGAAATGTTATGTTTGAGAAAAGTATAATAAGGAATTTTTTTTGAATTACATAGATTGTAGTGTTACATATAAAAAAAAATATACTAAATTTTTTTTTTTAAAATGTTACGTTGTTACGTTTGAAAAAAGTATAATAAGAAATTTTTTAACGTGTTAAATTGGAGTGTTACGTTTGAGAAAAGTATACTAAGGAGTCTTTTTCTTAAAATGTTATGTTTAGTAATTTTAATATTATGAGAAAATTCATATTTGTCTCTTAATACATAACACAAGCGTGTTTATACTTGGGCCTTTATATAATTCACAGTAGGATGAGACTTTTGGGTTTATAAAAAAATAGAGAACTAAATAATTTATAACATTATTATTTAAAATTTATTAATGTTTTACTCTAAATTTTTTTTATACATAGTATTAATAATTAAATTTGTATTTTTTTTATTTATAAATTTATACTTTTTATTTGCGACTGTATTCACATGCAATAATTTCAAAAATCAAACATACTGTTGTGTGAATGGAATGAAAAGCGTCAAATCATAGTTCACATCAAAAGTAACACAATTTTCCATGAAACGTTCCTTTCACATTCTAAAACTCAGTCAGTCAGTCTTCTTGTAGGCTTAGTGGTTTGGCATCTTCTCAGCCATTGGGTGGAATGAATCCGGATTCTCGGTGGTACTTCTCAGCAGTCTCCTAAAACGACGTTATTTTGAGGTTTTTTTGTTTTTTTGTTTTTTTCTTCTTCTTCTTCGCAGAACCAGAGGGGAGGGGAGGGGAAGAAGAGAGAGAGGAAGGGGAGGGGAGGGGAGGGGAGGGGAGGGGAGGGGGTCCGGATTCGCCGAAGACTCGCTGTCGCAGGTCGTGGAGCTCACCAGCCGTCCGATCGTCGCCCGATCCAGCTCGTCGCAGCAGCTGCACCGCCGTCGCCTCCGCCTCCGCCTCCGCCTCCTCCTCCTCCTCCTCCCCCTCCCCCGGTGATTATGGCCCCCTCTAGTCCGGCCCACCGGCGGCTCCCTCTTCTTCTCCCTTCCTTTCTCTCTTCTTCCCCTCCCCTCCCCCTCTCTCTCTCTTCTTTCCCTCCCCTCTGGTTCTGTTCAAACGAGGAAGAAAAAAAAAAAAAAAAAAAAAAACCCCAAAACGACGTCGTTTTGGGGGCTGCTTGGAACAGCTGCCGGGTAGGGCGGCCGAGGATCCGGACTCTAGGTGGAAAAGGGAAGTGGAAAGGGTTTTCAATAATGCTTTAGACCATTAAAAGTGATGTTCTAAAAGCACCACTAGTGATGTGGTAATGGACAAGACTTACTGCTTGTGTCTTGATTTTTTTTTTTTTTTTTAAAGTGCTTGCTAACTCATTAGTGGTGCTTTAAAACACCACTTTTAGTGAAATGTATCATTACCGAAGGGTTTTCGCTTATCTCCGGCCTAAATCGGACTGAGGAGGTAATATAGAAATTATTAGGATAAATTATAAATATATTTTTTGAAATTTTATTAAAATATAAATTATTTTATGTAGTTTTGAAAATTATATTATATTTTTTTAGATTTTTAATTTTATATAAATTGTCTTTTTTATTAATAAATTATTAAATTAATTAACAATTTTTAATGATGTTAAAAATGTGTTTTAATTAATAATTTAGGTAATTTTATTATTTTATAGGAGAGCAATTATGAATTTTATTTTATTAGTTAATTTTGTTAAATAAAAATTTCTAATAATGGAGTATTGATAATTTTTTAAACTACAGGGACTAATCTGTATTTTAAGCAAATTTCAGGAGATATATTTGTAATTTACCTAAATTATAATTATACTAATAGATATTTTAAAAGATAATTTTAAAAAATTAATATTTTAAAATGTAATAATTATACTATTAAAAAAATTAATTTTTTTAAAATAAACTATTATTTTGAGACAAAAAAAATAACTTAACATAGATATATATCATAAAAACTCCAATTTTTCGGTTGGGAGTTTTATGAACTTTTTGTTCGTCCGCCTCTTTGTTTAGTTTTGAATTTTCAAAACGAGAAACATTAAGGATACTAATCACTTTCTTTGATTTCAGTTTTTAAAATCTACTTTTTAAAAAAATTTATTTTTTTGTTTTTTTTGTATTTTTTGTTTTCACTAGTTTTTTTAATATTTTAAGATTTTTTTTTAATTTATAGACATATTTAACATAAATACGGTTAAAAATTATAATATTTGTTAAAGAAATCTGTAAAAAATTCACTAAATACTAAAAATATAAAAAATAAAAATAAAAAATTCAATACATTTTTCGTATTTTTTGTATTTTTGTGTATTTATTAATTTTTCAAAATATTTTTTCACAAATATTTCACTATTTAGATACATCTAAGTAAGGTACATCTAACAAAGAAAAAAAAAAATTCTTCAAATTTTAAAGAATATTACTAAAAATAAAAAAAAAATCAAAAAAATCAATTTTCAGAAAACTGAATTCAGAAAACTCAAATCAAACACACTGATAAAACTTATGTATCTGATAGTTGATCCCACTAAAATTTATGAGTATGCTAGTAAGATTGTTAATAAAAGTGTTATCTCTAGCATTGTTGTTTTGAATTTTAAAATATATATATATATATATTATTTTTATTAAAATTTTAAAATAATTTAATTATTTTTTTTAGATCCATTTAATCTAGATATAAAATTTGTGAACAAAAAATTAATTTTTTTTAATATTTATTGAATTCTCTTTTTAAAAATATTTTTGTAAGTATATTTAGATTGAGTGCATTAAAAAAATTGATTAGAATATATATAAAAAAAATCACCAAAAATAACAAAACACAGAGAAGAGAAATTGAATTGACCGAACAACTTGATGAGTTAACCCAACAAAATTTTTAAAATTTTTTTAGTGTGGAAATTTTATGGGAAAGTTACTAATAAATCCTAAATGTTTAAATTGTGCTCCATTTAGTTCTAATTTTTTTTTCTTTTGATCTATTTGATCCTTTCTATTGCTGAATGACGTAAATACCACTACATATTTTTCTAAACGCTTGAATAGATGAAGGTGATGGTGTGATGTGGCACAACTTCATGTTTGTGTGTTTCCGAAATTTGTGTTTGACACGTGTCACATTGAGAGTGATCGGTGGGTGTCACACATCAACAAAGTGCACTAAGACTCTTTATGCTTTTTGCTTTGGAATAATGTATGTCATGTGACACACAGTGTTTGGCACGTGTCACATTGAGGGTGATCGGTGAGTGTCACATGTCAACAAAGTGCACTAAGACTCTTTATGAGGGTGATCGGTGGGTGCCACACACCAACAAAGTACACTAAGGCTCTTTATACTTTTTGCCTTGGAATGATGTATGTCACGTGACACACACAAGGAATGGTCAATGTTACCAAACAAAAGAAATATGATCAACTGGTAAGATATTCCCCCACTAATAGGAGTAATCAGAACAATAGAATTAACCTTAGGATCAATCGGTAAAAATGTTTGTCAGATAAGATTTATTGGTAAATATTCCAAATTATATATGTGTGATAAATACATTCACTACACTAAAAATTCCCAGGATAGACCACATGAGTAGAGAAGAATTGGAAATTTATGGAGTGTGTGGTGATGGATATAGGAAAGTCGGTAGGAATTAGGATCCTCTACTTGTACTTTCTTCTCGTTTCTCTATTTGTAATGGTGGAGATGCACTCTAAAATGATCAAACGGTTTAGATTTGACTATTTTTTTTTTTTATAAAAAAACAAAATTGTTTTTAAATTTTTTTTATTTTAAATAGGTAGATTTGGACCGTTGGATCATCCTAAGATACATTCTACCATTATAGGTAGAGAGGCAATGAGAGAGTACAAGTAGAGGATCTAGACTCGATGGACGGAATCATTTCCTTTCCTTTCCTTTCCTTTTCTTTGTTTTCCTAATGGGGAGTGGACCATCTCTGGTCTATTATTGGATTGGACCATCTAATTCGGCCTATGAAGTTTATTTTTGAATTATATTTTAATAATTTAAACAGTTCATATTTTAAAATTTATTGAAGACATAATTTAATAACTGAATTTTTTATAAAAATAATATTAATAAATTTTAAAATGTAAGCAATTGAATTAGATGGTCCAATCCGATGATGGACCAGAGGCCGTCAACTACCCATTGGAAAAACAAAGAAAAGTAAAGGAAAGGAAATGGCTCCATCAACTTTCCTATCCATCATCAGACACTCATTTCCATATATAAAATTTCCACACACTAAGAAGAATTAAAAATATTTTGTTAGGTCAATTCATCAAGTTGTTCGGTCAATTCAATTTCTCTTCTGTGTTTTGTTATTTTTGGTGATTTTTTTTTTTTAAATATGTATTGTAATCAATTTTTTAATGCATTCAATCTAAATATACTTAGAAAAAAAGTAAAATATTTTTTAAAAAAGAATTCAATAAATATTAAAAAAATTAATTTTTTTCACAAATTTTATATTTAAATTAAATGGATCTGAAAGAAAAAATGATTAAATTATTTTAAAATTTAATAAAAATATTTTTTTTATTTATTTTAAAATTCAAAACAACAATGCTAGAGTATTAACACTTTTATTAACAATCTTACTAACACATTCATAAATTTTGGTGGGATCTGTGAGACACATAAGTTTTATGAGTGTATTAGTAAAATTGTTAATAAAAATATTTAGTGTGTTTGGTTACAGTTTTCTGGAAATTGAGTTTTTTTTTTTTTTTTGTTTATTTGTTTTTAGTGAATATTTTTAAAATTTCAATCAATTTTATTACTTTGTTAGATGCACCTTACTTAGATGTATCTAAATACTAAAATATTTTAAAAAATTAATAAATATACAAAAATACGAAAAATACACTGAATTTTTGAATTTTATTTTTGGTATTTAGTGATTTTTTAAAGGTTTTTGTTTCATAAATATTATATTTTTTAAAGTGTATTTATGTTAGGTGTGTCTAAAAATTTTAAAAAATTAGTTAAAACATTAAAAAAATACAGAAAACAAAAAATTAAAATTTTCTAAAAAGTAAATTTTGAAAATTTAAACCAAACAGAGTGATTAGTATCCCTAACATTTCTTGTTTCTAAAATTCAAAACGTATAATCAGAAAATTATCTAGAATTTTAAATCTAAATATGATATTTGTAGAGTTGATTATCACAAATGATATAATTAGATCATTTTCAATTATAAATAATAAAAAAAATTAGTAATAACCAAACACTATATATAGTACAACCAAAAACCTTTGAACAAATCATATGATACACGGGTGATTATTTGGTAGTTTGAGAGTATGATCACGTAGTGCTCTATGGTAGTATGAATGGTAGAGAAAGTGAAATATTAATTATTTATATTAGATAATTGAAAAATATAAGAAGAAATAATAAATGATAATTGATTAGAGGATACGATCACGAAAACTATTGTATAATTTTCATGATACACACCCAAAAGAGGCTTGGGTATGCATCATTGAATTTCTCATATATTTAAGAAAAATGCTTTGGTGTTCTAATTCTTGAACTCTAAAGTCAACTCTAGTGAGCTGACAGTGGTCTTCACCCACTGTGATGTGATATTTCTGTCTTGGTTTGTTGAACAATGATACATCCTTCTAATTTTAGAACTTTAATTGAGCTCTAATGATGTGGCTGAGAATTAAAAAAAAAAAGGTTAAAACATCTCATCATAGTGGGGTCCACTTCTATTAAAGCTCAATAGAGCTTCCTTATTAGAGCTCCCCATCATTTTTGTGATTTTTTTTTTTCCTTACCATATCATTAATGCTCCATTAAGAGTAATGTTAGAGACCCCAAATAATCTATCAAATGTTTTACCAAACCTCTTACATGGGTGTGAGACCCACACACATGTAGATTTGTATAGGTTCTACATCCATGTGAGAAATTTGATAAAATATTTAATAGATTGTTTGAGATCTCTAACATTTTTCCTCCATTAAAGTATCAAAATTAATACTCTGAATCATTACTGTTTATTTAAATCGTTTGTCATTGGGATATATTAATGAATGAACATGATGCTTTGATTGTAAATTTTAAATAATTTTCTGATTGTATTTTCTTCCTACATAGACCCACTGCTTTAAAAATTCACTCCCAAATTACGCTCGAGTCTCAATGGAAACGTGATTTTATTGTGAGTTATAGATATTTAATTAATTTAAATTTTTTTTATAGATAATCTAAAATCTTACATTATGAACGGTTTAAATTATTAAATTAAATTTGAGGCACACTTTTTTATTGTGAGTTATAGATATCTAATTAATTTAAATTTTTTCATAAATAATCTAAAATCTTACATTATGAATGATTCATACTATTAAATTAAATTTGAGACACACCCTTACAAACTCATAACACGGTACTATACCCTATAGAGACAGCACTAACCCAGTCCTATCTCAACATGTTACCATCACTATAGTGAATGTTATTAATGCCATTTTTCTAAAATTTCCAATTCTTCAACTCATGTGCGGTCTATTTTTGGGAATTTAGTGAATGTGTCTCACACATAGGCGCCGTGCTTCGCATGATAGTCAATGCCCATAGTTCAAGCAATCTCAAATTACTTAATTTGAAATTTACATTAATCTAAAAGGATCCTTAATATTTGATCACTAATTACTGATGTTTTACTATTGCGCACTACTTGTAGCTTGTTATTTTCCCCGTTCAACAATAATTGTGAGTGTTACCGATAAAAACATCTCATATTTGCAAATATTAGATCAGCTCACTATGGGAAGGTTAGGTCCTTACAAAACAAATAGTATATAAGCAAAATAATAATAAAAATCCATAGTGCATATTGTGCAAAACTTCAAGGAGGTTATGAAATTTGATTTTTTTTTTTTTCTAATTGTAATATATGTATTAAGTCATATTTTGAAAAAATAAATTGATTTTTTCAACATGTCATTCTAACAAATAATTGATCAAAACCAAATTCTCACAATTTTTTCCAAGAAAGATTGTATTAAAAATAGTGAAAAACAACAAATAGAAAGGGAAGAAACATAAAATAAGTAGGATGAGATAAGACTAGAAATCTATGTAACAAATATCCAAACCCGCCCCCCGCGCGTGCGCGTGCGGGGAGGGGGGGTTGTTGGTAGGAAGCCAATAGATATAACACTAATCCTCATTGTTAATGAACCAAATGTTGAAAAATAATGATTTTTCGGCAGTTTTAATTCGAAGTTAAAGTAGGACCTAACTGCCGGTTAAGGTGGGTCTGAATAGTTTTGTATTCTCTTAAGTGAGAAGATTGTTATATAAAAATAATGAGCCGAAACTATTGAGTTGTGAATGAGAATTGTCTCATAAAGTGGGCATAAATAAAGTTGTGCTTAGATTTGGATTTAATCTGAGTTTGGACTGGGCTTAGGCTTGTGCTTGTGCATATGTTGGGTTTGGTTTTGGACTTGGACTTGGACTTAATCTTGAGCTTGGGCTAAATTATGTTGTGTTGGGCTTAGCTTATGCATGTGTTTGCGAATTGGGCTTGGATCGGGTTGTGACCCAACATTAGTATCCATTTTGTGACCCATCTAATTGGTTTATTCAACCATCATTATATACATATTTATTTGTATATATTAAGCACATGAGAGGTTTACACCTTTGTAATTCTCATATTTTGATGATGGAGTTGATGGCCATATTAGTGGCCATAGGTTTTCAACCTTTGTAACTCTAGCCTTAATGGCTAGAGTTGATGGCCTTAGTTAATAGCATTTGATGGCCCTATTGATGTATAGCCTTCATGGCTAGGGATTCTCCTACTTGTATAAATAGAGGCCTTTTCCCTCCAACTTGGGAAATAATTTTGTACAGATTTTCAATGGAAAATAGAGATGGTGTTTTGAGATAAAAAAGTTGGATTTTTTTTTTTTTTTTTTTTTTTTCCCACCAAAGAAAATTTTTCCTATATTCTTTTGGTAGCTCCTTCTTTGGTTCTTACTAAAGAGAGTGCAACCATTGTCAAGTTCGCCGAAACTATTCAGAAGGTGTTTCTACATTAGCTGGTTTCGATCGTTGTATCTTGGGAGACAGACGCTGGCGTACCTCTAGCACCCACCGAAAGGCGGTGAATCTGTTTTAAGGAAACTGCGGTATCACACAGGCTTCAGTTTGCTTCCTTTATCTTTTGTTCTTCAAAGTTTTAAATGTAAATAATTTCTTGTATATTATTTTATATGTCCATTTGAATCCATCTTATAATATGTTCCATGGTATAATCTAGTTCATTCTTGTGTTTGTTTTAGTTCTATAGTTTATTGTATATTTCATTCTTTAATAATAAAAAAATAATAATAATTATTTTGTCATTTCTATTTAATTTATTTCATATATTTTTCTTGTATTATTATGGGAAAATACCAACAATCTTAAAATAGATTCATTATAAATAGTTTTGATAAAACAATTTAGTTTTTGCTATAATTTTATTCTATGACTTGTGGAATTAAAATTAATTTAATTGCCCAGAGTTATTAGAATTTGAGTTATTTGATGGTTAGTGCTTAAGTTGTTAAGAGTTTATAAAAATAAAATAAGAATTTTATTTCTTAAGATTCTTACTAATTTATTTAATTTATTTGTTATTTGTTTTCTGTTGTAGTTAACTTTCTCTACAGGTTTACCTAAACGAGAAATGATGATATATAATACGAACAAATAAAATAATTTTAAATTAGTAAATTGGACTACTAATTTTTTATTTGAATAGGATTACCTTTGCGTGGAATAAGGAATATTGGACATTCGGAATTTTAGTGAATTTAATTATTCATTTTACAGTTTAGTTCAATTTTGAATTTATTCCGTATGTTGTTTTGAAAGTTTGGTAACAATTTCGATTTAATTTGATTAATTAAATTTTGGAAAAAAACAAAGTGGAGGATTTTGAGAATGTTAAGAGATTCAGCTAGTTGAGAGGTTTCTGATAGTATAATTTACAAACAGGTTTGTTTTAGGAGAAAATTTAATAAAACAGCTTCGGTTTTTCTATATAATGGTCTTATTTCTGAGTTTGTTTATGATTATGTTGTATTTAATAAAACAGTTTCGGTTTTTCTATATAATGGTCTTATTTATGAATTTGCTTATGATTTTGTTGTATTATAAGGTGGATGGATCCTAAGAGAGAATTAGTACATGGTGGAATAATTTTGCATTATAATTCTATTAATTAATTGTTGTTTCGGTTGTGAGTTTTCCGTGTCTTGATGTGTAGAATCAAGTGTATTGTTGGAGTTTAACTCTATTGTTTATATGATTATTTGCTCATATATGGTTGGAATGCTAATGTTATGACTATAATAGTCTTATATATGTAGTTATTTCATAGCCATGAAACTCATGAAATTCTTGTAACTGCAATGCATCTATAGCCTTTGAATTACACATTGTGAGTTATAACTGAAATCACTTGTGTAATATTCACTTTATTGGTTCATTAACTCATCTTGTGTCCAAGTATGTATATGAACAGTGAGCATGGAGATTTAGTGGCAATGAGGATAGAGTTTTATAATGTGTTTTATATAAAGAAAAACATTACAAGTGGAAAAGTGTGGTTTTGGCTAAACAGACGATTTTGGATGCAACTATGAACTTCGTTTTGCAGATTTAGATAATTTGTAATTGTAACAGTTGTATTTCCTTTTGTAGTAGCTTTAATTTCTAATTTGTAATAGTTTCACCATAGTGAAAGGAAATGGAGAAGGAAAGAAATTATAAACCTTTGGGGTTTAGAGAAAGTCTATGGGATTAAATTTAAGATGGATTTGGTTTCAAACCTTTGTGGTTTGAGGAAATCTTTGGGTTTAAATCTTTTTATTCCCAAAGAGGTAGTAAACCAAGTTTTGAGAAAGTCTTTGGTCATAATCTTTCTAAAGTGTTGTGGGAAAAGAAACCAAATTTTAACATTAGCTAAAATATTTCTGATTTTTATCTAGAAATAATGGGCTCAGTTTTGGGAGTACCGGTTGACTTTTATGAGTGGTGTAATTCTGATAGCAATTTTTATTTGCTTATTAGTTTTGGAAACTTGGTTTTTTTTTTAAAACCTAGTTTATCCCCTGAAAAACTTGTTTCTAAATTTGTTTCTCATGGATTAGAAGTCAACATACTCTTGAAAGTTTTGTGTATGGTTAATTGGGCCTTAAGTGGGACCGGTGTGACCCCTCCAATCTTCCTAGAAACTTTCTTGACCATGTTCAATTCTAGGATAAGTGGTGAGATCAGTTTTGAATTAAATTTCAGACTTTGGGATTTTCTAGTGTTAAGTTTAGTTTCTGGAAAAACAGAATAGTGAAATTTTGTTGTAATTTTTCAAAAATGGCTTCAAGAGGTGACAACAGGAAATGTTGTTCCACCTAACAACCTTAAACCTTGAAGGTTTTTAAAGGAAGATCTAAAGAGATCAAATGTGATTAAAGGAAATCATAAGATTGCACGATGATATCTCTGAATTTATAAGAGGCAATTAGTACATTATCTTTGTGTCAATTATAGCATATATGATTGCTATATGGCTTTGCTTAAGAGCAAAGATGAGACAACCTGTTAGGGTGGGTGAATGTATTTTTTGAATTTTTATAATTCTGAATATATTCTTGAATTGGTGGCTTTTAGTGAGTGCAAAATCATTGATCACAGAGATAGAAAACTGGTGGTTCTTAGGAGGTGTTAGACCACTGGATACACAGTTATGAGATTGTGGTTCCTAATAGTAAATAGATTACTGATCATATGTTAAGACATGATGGTTCCTAGTAGTAAAAGAGTCTACTGATCAAATGTCAAGACATGATGATTCCTAGTAATGAAATGTTTTACTGATCTTATGTGAAGGCGTTATGATTCCTAGTAGTAGAGTGACTACTGATCACATGTCAAAACATTGTGATTCCTAGTAGTGGAAAGTCTACTAATCACATGATGAGAAATTAGTGATTCCTAGTGATAAGACTACTGGCCATGTTATGAAGTTCCAAATAGTAGACTATTGATCACTAGGTTTGTGATTCCAAATAGTAAGGCTATTGACTTCAGAGTGACATGTTGGACCAAACTTGTTTTGGTGCCTTGAATTCGAGAAAGACCTAATTCGGTTAATGACGGTCTGGGAATATGTTTTCTGTGATATGATTATGAGAGTCTCAAAATCATTGTGACACAAGAAATTGTTTGAATTGTATGAATTTTTGTAAAAGCTGAAAGCCTTCATATAAATTCTGCAAATGTGGGGGTATCATGCAAAAGGTGGTAATACCTAAACCCAAGAGGGTTAGGATAAGCCTAAAAATTCGTTGATTTTGTATTCAACGGTTCTGCACAATATAGTAGTACATATCGGGTTTTTGTGGACAAATCTGATATTCAGATTTATACAAGAATATTATCATGAAATTGAGAAAATGGTTTTCATGAGAAAAGAGATGAGCCTAGAAGATATTAACATGCTAGGACTTTAAAGTTCTTCTATCTAATCTTCTTAAACCTATATGGTGGCTAGTAAGGCTAAAAGCTTCCTTGAAGTTGTGATTTCTCTAAAAGAAGTTATTAATTTAACTTTATCTTGCATAGGTAGCAAGCTTTGGGATGCAAGTGAATGAAAGCCGATGAGATAGGCTTGTTATCAAAGGATATTGGCAAAGAGAATGCATGGATTACTTTGATACGTGATCACCAGTTGTGGTGAGTGTGATCGCAATTGTGCGAAGTTTGGAGACACAACAAGATGGATGTTCAGATAGTTTTCCTATATGAAGAATTAGTTGAATAAATCTTTATGGAACAACCCAAAGGGTTTGTTAGTTCCAGGATGAGGAAAGACTGTAAGCTTGAGAATCATTTTATGATTTGAAATAAGCACCGAAACAATGGCAGGAGAAATTTGACTAAACTATGTTGTCAAGTAGGTATTGATAAAATGTGTTTATGTCAAAGACACTGACAATAATATATGTCATTTTGTGCTTGTGTAGGTGACATGCTCATTGTTGGTAGTTATGAGAAGATGTTTAATACTACCAAATGAATGTTGAACTCTAACATGGGCCTTGTAGATGTATATATGAGAATTAAGATTTCCTGACCATTTGCTGGCAGTGTACTTTCTCAGTCTCATTATTTTGATAAGAGTCTTGAGAAGTATAAGTCAGATACAAGCGTGTTAAAGACTTCGGTAGACTTTAGTCTCCGTTTAACCAAGAATATTGAAATATTCTCGGGTCATTGGAAGTTTAAAGTATCTAATGAGGTGTATAAGGCCATGTATAGCCTACTCAATTAGCAGGCTAAATAGATACACGAGTAATCCCAATGCCTATCTTTAAAGGGTGTTTGTGCGGGTACTAAGGCACTTACAATGAAGCCGGGATTATGGGTTGCATGATCCCAGATATCCAGTTGTACTAGAAGGGTACAGTGACGTCACCTAGATATCTGATATAAAGACTACAAATCCATTGGTGGATTTGTTTTCACTATTGGAGGTGCAGCTGTGTCTTGGAATTCTTCGAAGCAGATGTGTATCACGAGATCAATGATGGAATTGGAGTTCAATGATTTAGATAAAGCTACCGAAGTAGCTGAATGGCTTTGTTGTTTTCTTAAGGATATTCATGTTGATCGAAACTTGTGCTAGCAATTTTGTATACTTTGCGACAACCAATCAAGTATTGGTAGGGCACAAAGTAATACGTATAATGAAAGATCTAGACATTTTCGTCAAAGACATAATTTCATACGACAACTACTCTCTTATGTTGTCACTATAGACTATGTAAAGTCTAAGGACAATATTACGGATCCGTTAACCTAAAGGTTAAATCAAGAGTTAGTAAGAAGTCGTCAAGAGGAATGAGGTTAATGCCTTTAGTGAATGTTACCGGAACAGAAAACTCAGCCTAGTTGACTGGAGATTCCAAAATCTAGGTTCAAAGGGACAACCTAATTGCATGTAACGGGTGAGTCACTGAAGAGGTAAATCCTCTTGCCTGTTCCTTTATAAAGTGATACCCTATGGGGTGGAAGGTTAAGCTAATGTTTTTAATAACCTAAGTGAGTGAATAATCAACTGTGGTAGGTCTATTGTCACCTATGTGAGTGTGAAGTGGGGCCGCTTCTTTAAGAATTGACGAGGCCGAATTCTTTAAAAACACTCTCTGAACCAGGCTAGTGTTCGAGGGCCAAACCAGGCACACAAGTGAGAACAAGAACAATGGTTGAAGTAACTCCTGTGTGAGGCCTATTGTCTCAGTTTACACAAACGGCAGAACAGTTCAAGACATCACGTTCACTAGTCAGCCAATAAATCCGATAGGCTTTCACTATGAAAGGTTCAAGGCCAACAACTACATTTTCTGATGTAGGGTTATTCTGTGTGCTCTCTCTTTGAGTCTTTATTATAAAGCATTGTCCGTTTTTCTTTATTTGGCCAATTTTATTCATGTAGGGGATTGTTGGAAAACAATAATTTTTTGACAACTTTAATTTCAAATTAAAGTGGGTCCCAACCATCGATTGAGGTGGGTCTGAGTAGTTTTGTATTCTCTTAAGTGAGAAGATTGTTATACAAAAATAATGAGCCGAAACTATTGAGTTATGAATGAGAATTGTCTCATAAAGTGGGCATCAATAAAGTTGGGCTTAGATTTGGACTTACTCTTAGTTTGGACAAGGCCTAGGCTTGTGCATGTGCATATGTTGGGTTTCATCTTGGACTTGGACTTAATCTTGAGCTTGGGCTAAGCTATGTTGTGTTCGGCTTAGTTTGTGCATGTGTTTGCGAATTGGGCTTGGATCGGGTTGTGACCCAACATTAATATCCATGTTGTGACTCATCTAATTGGTTTATTCAACCATCATTATATACATATTTATTTGTACATATTAAGCACATGAGAGGTTTAGACCTTTGTAACTCTCATATTTTGATGATAGAGTTGATGGCCATATTAGTGGCCATAGGTTTTCAACCTTTGTAACTTTAGCCCTAATGGCTAGAGTTGATGGCCTTGGTTAATGGCATTTGATGGCCCTAAGAGGCCTTTCCCTTCCAACTTGGGAAATAATTTTGTAGAGATTTTTGATGGAAAATAGAGATGGTGTTTTGAGATAAAAAAGTTAGAGATGTTTTTTTTTTTTTTTTTCACCAAAGAAAAATTTTCCTATCTTCTTTTGGTATCTCCTTTGGTTCTTACTAGAGAGAGTGTAACCATTGTCAAGTTCGCCAAAGCTATTCAGAAGATGCTTCTACATTAGCTGGTTTCGATCGTTGTATGTTGGGAGACAGATGCCGGCGTATCTCCAGCACCCATCGGAAGGCGGTGAATTTGTTTTAAGGAAACTGTGGTATCACACAATCTTTAGTTTGCTTTCTTTATCTTTTGTTCTTCAAAGTTTTAAATGTAAATAATTTCTTGTATATTATTTTGTATGTCCATTTGAATCCATCTTATAATATGTTCCGTGGTGTAATCTAGTTCATTATTGTGTTTGTTTTAGTTCTATAGTTTATTGTATATTTCATTCTTTAATAATAATAAAAGTTAATAATAATTGTTTTGTCATTTCTATTTAATTTATTTTATATATTTTTCTTGTATTATCATAGGAAAATACCAACACCAAAATCAAGAAATTCAAAAACAAAGCGAAGATTAGTTTCGTACTCCTACATAACAAGCATAAGCAACACTTGCATGAAGCATGCCCAGCCCAAAGTTGATGCCAGAAAAAGCACATCACGTATAATTACCAAAAATTTAAGCAGTGTACTTGAAGTAGAATCATTCTAATGTATAAGCTTCAAATTTCTAACCCTGCAAGTGTCATGGATAAAATCATTAATAGAAATTGAAAAGAGTGAGTACGGACAAAATCATTAACATGACATATCTTCTATGTTAAACTAAAAACACAAAAGACAAACATTGAAAAACTTCTACAAAAATTGATAACAACAATCTTTATACCTTATAAAATGAATCGATCTAATTATGTTACCAAGATAATATCCAAGTTTTGAGCCCGTGGTGAAAGCTTTCAAGATGTACACTACTACAAAAATAGATAAAGATCACACTTTGATAAATGAAAATATCTCACTTTTATTGGAAGTGTGATAAAAAAAATTAGATTGATATTTTAATCACACTTGATTTGATTGAGTGTGATAATATTTATTTTTTATATTAGTTTTCAATTGAATGTGATTATATATATATATATATTTTAATCATACTTTCTAATTAACATGCTAAATATTTATTTTTTATATCACTTTTCAATTAAGTGTTATTATATGTATATATATATATATATTTTAATCACACTTTCTAATTAAGTGTGATTATATATATAATATAAGTGTGATTAGATATATATTTTTTTGAATATATTGTTTTTATATAAAAATATATCCCAAAATTGGCCCATTTTCCTCTTCTACTACTCTAGCAGGCACGATCGACTTCTTCCAAAGAAGATCAAGAATTTCCAAACATATCAAACTCTTCCTTTTCCAATTTGCGCTGCCTCTCTTTCTGATTCATTAGCCCTAATTCGGTTTGCATCTCCAAAATCACCATTGTTACTCACTCAACGTCCATATTAAAGTTTGTCTCTGTTGAATCTTGAAAAATCTAGAAATCCCCTAGATATTGATTTGTGATTATGTATCAATTTTAAACAGTATATAACAATCCCAATCAAACAATCAAGACAAATCAACACAACGATTTTAACTTGGAAAAATCACAATTGGAGCACCTCCAATTGTGATAAAAAACCACGGGCAACAGCCACAAAACAATCCACTAATAAGATATAAAGGAATTACACAGGTATACTCTCAATTACCTAGCGAATCCATGCCCGAATTGAACCAACCCCTTTGTGCCTATTCCAACCCCGTCTTCACCTCGGAATTGTCTTGACGATGAGCCACTCTAGAATCCACCAAAGCTTCAGGCTCGAATTCTTCAGAATCCACCGAAGAACAACTCTCTCTTTTTTGTAAAACAAATAAATAATCCTTTGATGTATACTCTTTAAACCATGAGTTGAATACTCAATGAACCATCAAAGAAAACTAGCAAAATAGCCCCAGATATAAACCCTAGAACCCAAGAAGAAGATCTGGAGGCGTAACCCTAGATTTGGAGCAACATGCGAATTTATAGAATCTGAAATCGCGAGGTCCGCTCGAGCGTGGGAATGGACGCTCGAGCGGGGACACTATATGACATGTTCCGCACTAGGGTGTACGCTTGAGCGGGGAAATGGACGCTCGAGCGGGGACACTATATGACGTGTTCCAAACCAGGATGTACGCTCGAGCGGGAAAATGGACGCTCGAGCGTGAAAACACGGATCACAGTATTTTTGCAGACTCACCAAACTTCTGGAACTCAGCAATTTCCGCTCGAGCGGACAAGCAACTTTGAATGCACTTTTGCATTTTGCTTCGGGGGCGCTACCCCTCGACCCCGCAAGCTGACCGGGCAGCTCGACCCCTGTCATAATCAGCGAAGTGACAATCTTGAAAACATTAACATCACAAACTTCTCTGCAAGGCTCGATTCGAGTTGGATTTGCATCTAATAAACTCATAGCCTTACTGAAATAAAAGTGCGAAAACAAATACAACTGAAAGGAGTTTTGTCAAACGGGATTGCCAAGAATAAAAACCTAACAATCTCCCCCTTTGGCAATGCCGTGACAAAACACACCTAACAAATAAAATCCTAATTACCCCAACCCATTACAGCCAACAAACACAAACTTATTTCTCAAGGTTAAGATCTGCAAAACAGCTATTAGTGCCACAATCTCCAAAACAATTATTAGTCCCACAAGAGTATATGAAAAAGCAATAACCATATGGCTAGATTATCTTAAAGCATGTGAAGCATGAGACGGAAAACATGAATAGATGTGACTTGGAGATTTTAAGAACATGTAGCATGAATAGATGAAACTTGGAGATTTTAAGAACATGTAGCATGAATAGATGAATACTAAGACACATGCACTCGACGAAACAATCTCCCCCTTTTTGTCACAAATTGACAAAGGAAGCTCAAACAATAAAGCAAGATCAAAAACCACACAAGCAATGATATGATGATATAAATATTAGGAGCATGCAAGAAGGAAATAATAAGTAAACAGTGCATAGTAATATGCAAAACAACTAAAGCCAATCTCCCTTAACAAACAAATCAAAGTGTTCATGCTAACAATCTCTTGATAAGATAAACCAAACTTCCTCTTACTAAAAGTAACCACAAGTACTGAAAATAGTGAATAGGAAGAAAACGACAAAAATAATATGGTGGAGCAAGTAAGGAATTTCTGATTTGTACCTTAAAACACACAAGACTATCCAAGAAGCACAATTACTTGAAAACACAATGTGCACAGCCTCTAGAAGATTCCTCATAAAAAAAAGTGATGCATTATGTTAAAAGCATAGATCCCATGAGAAAAATGTGTGTGTGACTCTTGGAGTTCGACAAACACTAGATTCAAATCCTAGTAGTGATATGAAAGTTGGACCTCCGACAAGAGAATCTAAGCACAACTAAGGAAAGTCAAACCACTAGGAATCAAGGGGTATTTGTTGAGTAAAAGCGGAGGCTCCCCCTCAATCAATGAATCTTTTTTTTTTTCTTTCTTTTTCACATTTTTTTCTTTTCTTGCTTTTGCACATTCTTTCTCTCTTTTTCACATTTTTTTTTTCTTTTGCACACTCATTGGTGGCTAACACGCTCAAGAGTATGGAAACCGAACTAGAGAAGTATGGATATAATATGGATGGCCTGGTTGGTGACTCTGAGGTAGCCTTTTCTTCATGGCTGGACTACAAAGAACAGAGGGGAAAGCCGTGGAGATACAAAAAGATGGAAGGTGGTTAAGAGACTCAACATCATCCAAGATATGCTAGTGTCGGTCAATTCCTCTAGAAAAACAAAAGATACCATGCCAGAAGTCCATGGAGAAAAAGAGATCACTAAGGCGGAAGACTCCAATATTTGCTAATCCAAGAGTGTATACAGAATGAGACATACTAATCAAAGAACACACACTCCGAAATGAGTAATGACCACAGAAAGCACACACATTAACATGTAACGGATATTCTCATCAATTCCAATATGCACCAAGGACCACTAAAAAATTTCAAGCTTGCAAAACCATACTAAGAAAATCTTTTTGGGATTTATTTTTATTTTTTCTTTTTCTAAACAAAGTAAGACATAAAACAAATATGCACACATTTTTTTTCTAAACAAAGCAAGACAGAAAACAAACATGCATACATTAAACGACTCAAAAAGAAAAAAAACACACAGAAACCCAAAAACTAAAATAAATAAACAAATTAACACAAGTCAAGTTTTCTCACCCAAACTGCTTTAGTATGAACAAAGTTGTGAGAATTGCAGTTCTTGGGTGGTGTCTTGACGTTGTGGTTCTCTTCCCCTTCAATGGGAACCCGTCTCGACTTGGTTTCTAACTCCCTATTCCTAGGTCTAGGAAAACACAAACTCGCTCTATGTTTGGTCTCAAGATGATCAAAATAACGAGGTCTAATATGACCTTTAACCTCATTACTACCAATGAAGTGTCTCCTACCCCACGAGTTGTTGGAATTTCTTCCATCTCTATGAGACACTCTCCCATGTAACTTATAACAATAAGGGCGAATATGACCATACATACCACAATGATGACAAATAAAAATAGGGTGTACAGGGTGTACCTTTTTTCCTTTTACCTTACCAACCCTAGGAAGTTTGAGAAGTCCATCCTTAAGTTGAATTTTTTGTTCTCCTTTTCCTTGAGTTCTTGTATCATGAGATGTGGATGCACTCTGTTTTTGCTCTATCTTACCACCAAAGCCAATGCCACTCTTGTCAGAACAAATTTGTTGAGACCCAATGATATTGTCTAAAATCTTTGATCCTTTGTTCCAAAGACCAATGGTAGCCATAGCACACTTGATCTCTTCCTCTTTCTTGATCATTAGTTCTTCCAAAGCAACTTGAGACATCTCGAGAGATTCAATCTTTTCTTCATACGTTGCATAGATTTGCTGTAGCTCATTCCTCTCTGTCTCACAAGTCAAGAGTTTTGCACAAAGAGCTTGTCGATCATTAGCTATCTTGATGGCATCAATCCTAACCTCAGAAATCTCCTCCTTAAGTTTGACATTCTCACTTTCACATGTTTTGAGTTTCGTTGTGAGTTTGTCATTCATTTTGGATAAGTTAAGAGACTCCTTATACAACTTTTCATAAGCTTGCTCAAGCTCTTCATCATCACTCTCCGAGGATTCACATCAATGGCATTCTCAACCGATCTCTTCGGATACTCTGTTCGTCCGTCAGTTTCGGAAGCCGCCATGAAAGCAAGGAATTGTTTGTGTCCCTCTTCGCCTTGATCTTTGTTGTCACTTTCATTTTCATTAGATTCTTATTCATCATCCCAAGTGATGGCGAGGGCATTCTTCTTCTTCAAACGGGTGGGGCATTCTGAAGCAAATTGGCCAAATCCTTGGCATTCATAGCATTGGACTCTTTCAGAGTTCCCTGGTATCTTTCCTTTCTCCTTCTTAGCTATTGAATTAATTTTGAGTTTATCTTTGCCTTCAGATTTATGAGTATGAGTAGAGTCCAAAAGATTAGGATTCTTTTTCAAAAAAGATTTTTTAAATTGTTTTACAAAAGCATCCGTAATCTTGGAATCTATCTCACAGTCCTCATCAGAATTTTCTCCAACTTTATGAGCACTACTATAAGCAATAGTATCTTTTTGTTTCTTTTTGAAATTTCTATGTGCCTCATAAGTTTGGAGATTTCCAACCAAGTGATCCAGCTTGAGGTTGTCAACATCTTGAGCCTCCTCAATAGCCGTAACTTTTGGTTGGAACCGATCGGGAAAGGATCTCAAAATTTTTCCCACAACTTTGGATTCTGGTATTTTTTCACCTAAATTGAAGCTGGAATTTATAATGTCACTCAACTTCGCATAAAATTCATCAAAGGTCTCACTATCTTTCATTGAAAGGTTTTCAAAACTAGACGTGAGCCTTTGAAGTTTTGAGCATTTAACCGAAGGAGTGCCCTCATGAATAGTTTGTAAAATATCCCAAGCCTCTTTTGCGACTTCACAATTACAAATACGACTAAACTCTTCAGGTGTGATAGCGCAAAAGAGAGAATTGATAGCTTTACTATTCCAGCTACTATTTTGGTAATCAATTGTGTCCCACTTATCAATTGGTTTGGGGAAAGTTACTCCATCAACGGTAATCGTTGGTTCGGTCCACCCATACATGACAGATTGCCAAACTTTTTCATCAATAGATTTCAAAAACGATCTCATCCGAGCTTTCCAAAAAGAATAATTGGATCTGTCAAGTAGAGGTGGTCGAACCATAGAATTTCCCTCACGTATTGAATCCATTATCACAAATCAAACATGATCTCGCTCAAAAGTTTTTTTTTTTTTTTAAAACAAAATAGAGCGACCCGCTCTGATACCAATTGAAAAATCTAGAAATCCCCTAGATATTGATTTGTGATTACGTATCAATTTTAAACAATATATAACAATCCCAATCAAACAATTAAGACAAATCAACACAACGATTTTAACGTGGAAAAATCACAATTGGAGCACCTCCAATTGTGATAAAAAATCACGGGCAACAGCCACAAAACAATCCACTAAGAAGATATAAAGGAATTACACAGGTATACTCTCAATTACCTAGCGAATCCACGCCCGAATTGAACCAACCCCTTTGTGCCTCTTCCAACCCCGTCTTCACCTCAGAATTGTCTTGACGATGAGCCACTCTAGAATCCACCAAAGCTTCAGGCTCGAATTCTTCAGAATCCACCGAAGAACAACTCTCTCTTTTTTGTAAAACAAACAAATAATCCTTTGATGTATACTCTTTAAACCATGAGTTGAATACTCAATAAACCATCAAAGAAAACTAGCAAAATAGCCCCAGATATAAACCCTAGAACCCAAGAAGAAGATCTGGAGGCGTAACCCTAGATTTGGAGCAACATGCGAATTTATAGAATCTGAAATCGCGAGGTCCGCTCGAGCGTGGGAATGGACGCTCGAGCGGGGACACTATATGACATGTTCCGCACTAGGGTGTATGCTCGAGCGGGGAAATGGACGCTCTAGCGGGGACACTATATGACGTGTTCCAAACCAGGATGTACGCTCGAGCAGGGAAATAGACGCTCGAGCATGAAAACACGGATCACAGTATTTTTGCAGACTCACCAAACTTCTGGAACTCAGCAATCTCTGCTCGAGCGGACAAGCAACTTTGAATGCACTTTTGCATTTTGCTTCGGGGGCGCTGTCCTTTGACCCCGCGAGCTGACCGGACAGCTCGACCCCCGTCATAATCAGCGAAGTGGCAATCTTGAAAGCATTAACATCACAAACTTCTCTGCAAGGCTCGATTCGGGTTGGATTCGCATCTAATAAACTCATAGCCTTACTGAAATAAAAGTGCGAAAACAAATACAACTGAAAGGAGTTTTGTCAAACGGGATTGCCAAAAATAAAAACCTAACAAATCTTCAAACTTCTGGTGAATTCTTTCTTTTTTTAAATTTTTTTTTTTTATGCCCCGTTCATATGTCATTCATAAGATATGTTTGTATATATTTATGATTATGATTATTATTAATGGAATTATATAAATATAGCATTTCATTATGAATGAGGGTTTTGGATGGGAATGTTGATACTGTATTTGTGTTTTGTAAATCAGAGTTGGAATGCAATTTTTTTTTTTTTATATAAATAAATCAGATCATTAAATGTGTTAATTTTGTGCTCCCATGTGTGGTCTAGGGTAGATGAAATGGTGGGGATTGCAGTGGGTTGTGCTAGAAAATAGGTGGCTTGTTTGATTGGTGGGTAGGTTTCGATTTTAAGGAAACGGTAAAATTCAGAGTACCTTCAAATATAATTCTTCTAGGTTTTCTTATTTAGTACATGATTTGGTTTCAAACCTGCATCAAGTAAGGTTTTCTTTAACAAGTATTGGGTAAAGATTTTGGTAATGGTTAGTGGGCTTAACAGAGGGTGGAGAAGTCTATAATAATGGTAGCTAGCATTCCTCTTCTTTATTATTTTCCTGGGGGAAATGAGGGGTGTAGTTAGGTTAATAATGGGATTCTATGATTCTTTTTGTGTGTAATGATGGTACAAATGTTGAAGAATGATCAACGACAACAACTAAATTGATTTCTAATTTTCCTTTTCAGCCATGGGTCATGTTATATACAATCAGTCTCTGTGAAATACTCAGAAAAGCTGATTGTGGCATCCCATGTTAGTCTTGGAAATTTGGTGTTATAACAAAGTTGCAAGAATTGCCAAAAAAATTATATTCAACAGATAAATGTGTTATTTTCGTAATCATCTTGTTTTTCTAGTTTTTTTTTTTTTTTTGGTAATCATCTTGTCCTTCTTTATGTCACTAAAAATAAAAATATTTGAGAATAAAAAGACATAATTGATTCATCCTATAAAGATGTGTAGTTGCAGATGAAGCTGGTATTTCGGCATCAGAAACTCCTTTTATGCAGTTAAAAGCATGAGTTCCCTGCTAGAGCCATCTACTGCGTACTATCTACTGATCAATTAGTCTTATTACACTAGTCCCTTATATATATATATATATATATATAATAAGAAAGATTCACTGAACTGAGAGAAGCAAACCAAACCATTAGATCATAATGACACAATTCAATAAATAAAACAAAAGGAGACAAATAAAATCCTAATTTCTTAACAACAACAAAAACAAAAGACAACAAAGTAACAAACCACAAAGGGTTAAGTATTTTTGGAAAGTCACATCCCAAGAAGCTCCTCAGTTAGCCAATCTTCTTATTATTCATAACATAGACCACCTCCAACCTCATAGACAAGCCAATAAAACTTCTACACTAGAACCAGATCAAAATCAATAAAAGAATTTAAGTTTAGATGATGGGCATGCAATGCTTTTAAATGAAATTCTTTTCAAACAAATTTTTACTGTTGCTTTTTGTTTTGCTTTGTTTAGAACGCTTTTTGTTGATCATATTATGTTGTGTAAATCCTATTATATTAATTCCACTAGTCAACCACCCGAATATTTGATTTGGGAACAAAACAAAGACATCATTAATGCCATAAAACAAATTTTTGATTACAAATGTTTTTACGACCCCATTCCACCCCTAGTAGAATGGTGCCATGATGGCCAGTAATCCGAGATTACCAAAGGCCAACTTACAAAGATTCACACACAAACAGAGTATACATATGGGACTTACATGTGCGGAAGCAATAATTTAATTCTAATAAGTCCATAAGAGCTGTGCATAGATCAAATAAAATGACATACATCTTAATATAGCCTACAACTTGGATACAATAAAATAAAGTACAAAATACATCTTGATCAAAAGGCTTCTCAAGCCGACATATGCAAAATACAATGAATCACAAGCCAAGAAGCATAGTCTTCAAGATGCTATCAAAATTATGAATCCAAAACATCATACCAAACGCATCTAGGCGTCACCGCCGTCCTGCTCATCACCTACATATATATATATATATATATAGAGGGTGAGCTTGGATACTCAGTGAATGATATAATTAATAAAGGGGTTTGCATGAATGATATCCGAGATCTTTATCAAATCAAAACACATCATATCTTGTACGAAATCCAAGGACAAATCAAGTTCATCTAACAAATCTTTCAAGTCTCAAGGGATGCTTACTAGCATCAATAATACAAGGGATGACATAATCAAAGGTGCTACAAAAGTTTAGAGTCCCCTAGCACGTACGGACTTGTGCTACAAATGTTTATAGTCCCCTAGCACGTACAGACTTGTGCTACAAATGCTTATAGTCCCTTAGCACGTACGGACTTGTCAAGAATGTTATCAAAACCAAAGCTAACACTTGATACACAAAATAGGGATAGTCATTCATGCTTAACAAATAATTTTCCAAAACAAGCAAGGCAAAGCTTTATCAAAACTTTATAACATAACTTTATTAAAAATACCACTCACTTAGTTCTTCAGACATCGGGGTCAAAGCAAGAGTCCAAGTCCTACAAACACATGGCAAAGTCTACTGAATGCACTCTCAAACAAGCTTTACATGAATGCAAATGATCTCGGCGTTTCTTTTAAAACCCGGTCAAGTAAAAGCAAAACATGCTGGAAGTTAAAACACTATTTTTCATCTTGGGAAAACATGCTGGATACCAACCAGGTCTTGGCCGAGGTCCCACACCTCCTTGTCGAGGTGTGGTCCCGATGGCCACATTCAAGGAAATGAAGTCGGGAAAATCTGGGTTTCCCTCTGCTGAAGAACATGAACATAAAGAACATGAAAAACATGAATGCTCAATCACAACTTGTTATTACGAAATCTGGGATTTCATGAGATGAGTTCGAAAACATAGACCTGGGTATCCATACTTGAAGATCTTATGAAGACAAATACAAAAACATGAATCTTGATGCAAGCTTTCGGATCAAACAAGGCTTTTATTCAAGAACATATGAATATCACTTTCTCTTTCTAAAACCAAACTTTAAATCAATGCATGGCTTACAAATCGTGCTCGATCATGCAATGCAGCTAGATGAAACAATAAGAACAACAAGAGTAGGTCAAGATTCTAACCTCAAGACACGAATCTAACGGCTCAAGGTGTGAAGATCAAGCTTGGAAATCTATTTCCTCTCTAAGAACTCCTCATTCTTTTTCCTAGAGCCTCTCTCTCTAAAAGACAAAGATATGATACAAAATGATGTGTTTCTCAACAGCTCACTGACTTAACCCTCTGCTGGGACACGTGGCACTACCGGATTGGTTCTCCTCAAAAGGTGATTGAAAGACAAGACAAGTGCATGACAAAGTGTATAAAACAAGCAAGGTGGCATGGGCACTCCGGCAGGTAATGACCTTGGGTTATAACATCGGCTTCAGCAAAAGGGTCTCAATGATCTCGGCTAGGAAGGATAACACTTGGCCTAACTGTGCCACACCTCGGCCTAGATGTGCCACACCTCGGTCTAGGTCATTCCAGTCCAGGAACATGATCACTTAGGTGCGAGGATAACATCTCGGCCTAGATAATACACATCTCGGCCTTGGTGATGAACACCTCAGCCTAGATAATGACATCTCGGCCAATATGTCAGGGTGAATGTGGAGGTCAACCAAAGTGGTTCCAAGGTGGTCCTAGGCGTAAGAGGTTCAAAGGTGTAACCTAGGCTTAAGATGACCTTGGCTTAACATGACCTAGGCTTGGCATGACCTAGGCTTGACATGATCTAGGCTTGACATAGCAAGGAAGGAACAAAGCAGGCATATAACACTTAGGCAAATCACATAAGCACAAAACAAGACAGGGACCTTTACTTAAGCAAAACAAGTCAAAGTCTACAAATGCAAGCTTAACAAAACAAAATCACGCAAATGCACATGAACATGACTAAGACATGAATGTGGGTTATTACAAATGTTGTATATGACAATAGAACTAGAAGAAAAGAAAAAGGCAAGGTAGGTAAAATGAAAAAGCATAGTTCAATCTCAATCTTATGGCAATGATAGACAGGAGAAGTAAATCTAGAAGACAAAATGATGTCCCAAATCCATCAAACAACTTTGCGCACTGAGTTTAGGCTTTATAAATCATTCAAAATTTGTGGAACCTTGATCTGAAAATGGCATTGTTTTATAAGGTGATCAAGCAGACTATTTGATCCAAATACTAGAATGACTTTGTGGCTTCTCGTAAGCATTTGTTCTTCTCATCTCAAGACCAGTGTTGCAAAAAAAAAAAGTATCAAGGGAATTCCCCCACAAAAGGGAAAAATCCAAATCAAAATACACGTGCATTAACCTCTCCAAGCATGTTCAGCTTCTCTCGTACATCTTTCAACAACTCTTTCGTATTCCCCTCCCATCTACAAAACTATAACTCTCTTCATTCTAAAATTTTCTCAGAGACCTATTAAAGTAAAACAAAATGAGAAATCAAATCTGTGTGTTTGAGGAATGCATATGAAATAGAAGTAGAAGTAAGAATATAAGTAGAGAAATCATTGTAGCAATATCAAGTCATGAGGCAAAACAGAGAAGCAAACAAGGAGCTTTTGAAGATTAATCTTCAGGAATTCACACTTTTGTGAATCTTCAGGAATTCACAATATTGTAAAAATAAATGAATATCAAACAGTTTCCTATATCAGATAAGACAAATGATTCTTTGGGAGCTTCTCATACTACTAATGTCTGCATTCTGTTACGTCCCACAACTTTAAGAATTAGGGTGGTTGTTTTCATGAACTGTCATTTCCCATTCTATTATTCACTCATTCCACAGAAGCTAGTGCTAAAGCCTAATTTCAACATAGCCACTCCCACCCTATAAAATTTTTCTACAGGTTTACATATAGAAACTGTACGTGTCTAGAAAAGAATAGGATAAAGCCAATCATCACAAATCAAATTAACATATTTAGTATGACAAGTGGTAACCAAAGTTCAAAAAACCAAACAGCTGAACGAAGGGCACCAACTAGTCAAATAAGATACCTTTTTCATTATCACTTGGCCACCTGCTATATGTGAAAAGTATATATTGTAGAAGTGGCAGAGAAATAAAGGTGCTCTCTTCTTTGCAAGTTCTTCCAGATATTTAACATAAGTAATTCCGGGATTGCCAAGGAGGGGAATTGCAATGTCCTGCTGGCTAAACCATTCCAGATCTTTTGAAAGGCTCTCCAATCGTTCTAGTTCAGTTTTTCTGAAGTATGCATCTATGGGTTAGTAATAGTTGTAAAATGTTTATGAGATGTAAAAAGAAAGAACTTCATAGAGAACATATTACTTGATTTAATAACCAAGGTGAAATACCAAGTTTTCAATTAACTATCCTTTGTACCATGCTTTTGTATCTTACCCCTCTCAAAATTTATGCATATGACAGTGAGAAAAGACTGGTTCTTTCCCTGATTGGACTGCTTCAATAAAAGCACCATAGGAGTAAGTTTAAGTGGAACAAATGTGATGTCTCCATCTTTAGTTGAGAACAATTAGATCATAATGAAAAATAAATAAATAAAACAAAAGGAGACAAATAAAAGCCTAATTTCTCAACAACAATAAAAACAAAAGACAACAAAGTAACAACAAAACAGCAAACCATTAAGCAACAACAAAACAACAAGCAACAACAGCAGCCAGCCAACAGTATGTAGCAGCAGCAACACAGCAAGTGGCCTACCAACCTTCAAGTAGTCTACAAATAGTATGCATAGGCAAGCATGGTGCAGAGCTGTTTTGCTACTACTGCTCTGTTACTGCTGCAGAGCTATTTTTGTTACTGCTGCTGCAAGTTGCTGCTTGTTTAGGAGGCAAACCACCTAAGTGAGTTAGGCTACACCTCATCATTCTACTCCCAAACTGACACAGTTATGTAGTTAAGATTAACTACAGTTAGGTTGAGTTGGTTATAGAGTAGTCAGAATTGCAGTTTAGTTAGATGGTTATGCAATATATATATGTAAGTTCATGTACTCTGTATAGAACTCATTCAAGAGATATACTTCTTCATTCCATGAATTGATTTATGGTTTCAAAGAAATTCTTCTTCTCCTAATTGGCACTACAAATTGGGGCATTCATCATCTCAGAAGCAACATCATCTTGCCAAGAATGAAGAAACTTTCTTCTAATAAACATTGTAAAAATATGTGCACTCACTGCTGTGTGTCTAAGAGTGAGTCATAGACTCTCCTTTAACTTGTCCAATTCTACTTACAATAAATCTCTTGCCCTCATTCACACAGATGTTTGGGGTCCTTTATCACCTTCTATGACAGATTACAAGTATTATGTCATTTTTGTTAATGAAATTAGTAAATTTACTTTGTTGTTTCCTCTTCACTACAAGAGTGAAGTGTTTACTAAATTTCTTGAATTCAAAGTATTTGTTGAGAACCGATTTTCTACTAATCTTGAAATTCTTAGAAGTGACAATAGGGGTGAACATGGGACACAACTTGCCAATGGACCCAAGACATCAAGATCTAACCCAAAAACTGCATCAACTTAACACACCTAATCAAGTAAATGGCCCAAAATACGACAATTCTATAATAGTCCAACATTTACCAAATAGTCCAAATACCATGTAGATGTTCCCATCTGCTAATACATTTCAGTTTTAGATAAGGATAAATTACACTAAATTCAAACATAAATGGATAGTAATGCACTTCAAATAAGGATTTGTTTTAGTTTGTTAATGCTTTTGCTGCTGTTGCTGCTGCACTTAGTTGCTATTGCTGCTGCACTTAGTTACTGCTGTTGCACTTAGTTGTTGTTGTTGCTGCAGAGCTGTTTTTGCTGCTGGTGCAAGTTGCTACCTATTTGGGAGGCAAACCAGCCCACTTTGAGCCCTGGGGCATTTCCTAGCAGTGTGTAAAGCCTGCACATCTCCTCTTGGATGTGAAACATTCAACATAAATGATAGTATTGAATAATGAATGCCTAAATAGTTTAGACTTTATGGAATTATTTTTTTTTTTTTTTTTTGAATTAGCAATTATTCATAGATCAGATAAATTATTTGTTATAAGATCCTACATTTTTTTTTATTCATTTTTGTTGCAAGTTTGCATGAGACATTTAATGTTCTATCAAAGAAATTATGCCTTTTCAATGACATTCCTTTAAGGTTATCAACTGCGTAGCCTCTAGTTTATTGTTTTATATTCTAATTTCTTTGTTGATATAGGTATTCAAAATACATTTAAAATGAACAAATCTTGGATATTCAAGGATAGAAGATCAAAAGACTATGAGAATGGAGTTGAATAATTTCTTAATTTTGCTCTAATTTATATAAGTGATCTTCAATCTATACGTTGTCCTTGTAGAGCTTGTGGAAACTTGAAAAGCCAACCTATTCGAGAGATTAGAAATCATCTCTTTTTTCAATGGTATTAACCAAAGTTATACCACATGGATATAGCATGAAGAAGTAGTCACCAATAGGGCATCACAATGTTTAAATGAACAAGATTTTTCCTAACAATAATTTAACATATAGCTGAAACAATAGAAATGGTTCAAGATGCATATGATCATTGCACGGCTGATCCTGAAGTGTTTAAGAAATTATTTGAAGATGCGGAAAAACCATTGTATTCGGGTGTAGACACCCCATTTTGACCGCCCCTAAGACTTAGGTGTCCAATTCGAGCACTCGATGATGAAAGTTACAATATGCAAATTGTTCGAATCTTCAGCAAAAGAATTCGGTTTCGAGCTTCAAACCCAAGCTTCCACTCCATTTGGACCAAAACCCTTTTTTTAGCTTGACAATTGGCATGTCGGCCAATTAATGAGTAGGCTATACAAAATATTGGTTGGCCAACCATGTTCAGCGACATCAGATATTTTGAGAATGCCAGCTATTCCCATGACCATGCCTTGCACCAGCTGTCTCATTACAGATATTTCCGACATGAGAAGGTGTTTTCCTATAAATACAAGTCCTCCCCTAAGGGTTTGGGGTTAGAAAATTTTGTTAAGAGCCAAAGACTTGCCAAACACTCTTCCTTCCTCTCTTGCAATATACATGCACTATACATACACTTCCTAAGCCTAAACTTGAGGCCTTTTGTTGAGATTCTTGAACACAAATTTCAGCTATTGAGAGTGTTCAACTTGTAGTTTGTGAACTAGAAGAGCATCCTCTCTTTAAAGGGTAAACTTTGAGCTTTTATACCATATTTGCTATCTCTTTTCTTTGCTTTTTCATACTGTTTTTTAGAGTTTATTTTAGCTCAAAAATGTCATTTTAAGTTGCCAAAAAGAGGAGGGGTTAACCACCCTTATTTAGGTTTGTTGGTTGTTTGAAACCTCTTGGTTTTAACCTATTTTTCCTCACTTTTCCACCTTAAAAACTCAATTTTCAGCACTATTTTTGTGTTGTTTCAGTGCTGTTTTGTATGTTAAAATATGCTTTGAATATTGTAAATGTGTTGTTGTAAGTCCTTATGAATATAGTTTTCAATCCATTTAAGTTGATAGTCCTTTCTTGCACTTTTTTTATTTTTTATTTTTTATATAGCTTTCATACATGCTTACACAATTGTAATCACCTTTTCATAATCATCTATACAACCTCCCTCCATTCTTTGTTTATTTTGATTAAAGAGTTGTGTTTAACAAAAGGTTGTTGTTCAAGCACAAGAAAGAGACTTTCCATGCTTAATGGTTTAATCTCTTCGGAAGTTCATTACCAAGGCATTACATCTCTCTTATGCTAAGCACAATCTTGTTTGACACTTCTCTTTATCGTCTGTGCATTTACTTCTAAGGGACTAACTTTCTAGTTAGACCCTTGAAAATCACCAAGGGAAGTGCCATTATAACTTGTTATCAAGTTTGGATTTAGTCATTATCACTCATTATGGGTTTGGTTAGTCATTATCGCTCTCTTTGAGTTTGACTAATCATTATGGCTCATTTTGGGTTTGATTTAGAATTCATTATCGCTTGTAAATGAGTTTGACTCTTTCTTTGTAATTTTTCCCGTAGAAAAGGGCTTGAAAAGCTCATTTCTCGAGTTAAGTCAATGCTTGATACTTTTTATTGCTTTTGGATTTAGTGGATGTAATTATCACTTGGACAAAAAGGAAAAAATATAATAAATGGAAAGGTAATGTAAAAGAAGCTAATAAAATTGGAGTAAAAAGAGGTAATAAAATTGAGTTAGGTTCAATCAGACGTTATATTGAACCTATTGTGTCTTGACTCATTACGTACTCTTTAGTGATGTTCAATGATTCAAGAAACAATGTCTACCCCTTCTCTTGTGGTAACTCCATGATAGGGATGAGGTGTTGTTGGTATTTTATTTCCTTTTATTAAGCTTTTGTCCTATCGATTCTAAGATCATCACACAACAAACGTGTGAACATTGATGATTTGTGAACCGAATCTACTCATTCATTGATCATCTTCATGATAGGGAAGGGCAGAGAGGATAAACATGCCCTGGAAGCACTCTATTTTTGCTCTGTTTTAGTTCTATGGCAGCAGGGTATCCCCAAAAAATAGTAGCTGGCCGGCCACCAGTTTGTACGGCCAACCATTTTCCAAGGTCGGCTGGCCGACCACCATTTTGTACAGGCTGTGGCATTTTTGTGGTAGAACAGAGCAGAAGCTGAGGCCAAAACAAAATAATTTTCTTACTGCAAAACATAACAGCAAACACAGAGGTTTTCGAGAGGATGTTTTCAGTTGCGCACATGTGGCTCCTCACCTCCCATTCTATTTAATTAGTACTTTAATATTAGTATGTTGTAATTAACTAGTTAGCTTCATTTGAATTTGTAATAGCTAGTTAATTTAGTTAATTCAATTGTGTTGTAATAATTAGTTAATTAGGACATACATTTGGACCCTCTTGTGCGAGGGCAAATTTGTAACACTTGTAATATTTTGTATGTATTCTAACCCCCATTCTTTCTCCATTTTATTTCCATGTTTATCGTGGTAGCATCATATTTTTCATTTCATATCATTGCTAAGCTTAAATATTCATTTTTACATGCATCGAGTTCGGTTCATCACTCTAACATTGTTGTCATTTCCTACTTACTTGAATACGTGTGCTACCGCATACTTTGAGTTAATCCATATGACATGTTAAATAAACCGAACCTCCTAGTTGCATTTTGGGTGTGTTACATTAGTCACTTGCATATTAGAGCATGCATTTTTCTAATTATTTTTTTCTCTTGGGCTTGCCTCGGTTGAGTACTAGGTGAGCATTTTTTACTTTAGCATATTGCATAAGTGTTTGTGTTGCTATATCAAGTATATTACCATGAGGCTAAGTGCTTATTTGATATACCTCTTGAATGTCTGTGGATGAAGGCTTTTTTTTTTTTTTTCGCTTAAGTTGGGATGACTTTGATTAATGTACATATGAGCTCGCTTATTCAAGTAGCACATATTCAAAATCTTTGGAAACAAACATAAAATCAAAGCATTCCAAAGTGGGAGAAATAGTCTATACTTGTGTGCCTCACATAGTAATGTTAGCATATTAACAATCAAAACAAGAGCATATAGTGTTGATAAGAGTCATATCATGATTAGTAGAGACCGATCTTTGATCGGGTGAGGGGGTGTTCAATCCATGACTTTCCCCTCTCATACCTAAGTTCCCGAGCCAAAACACTTGGGTTATGACAGACAAGTGGCCTTTGGCACGAGTCACTGGTTTTCAAAATTTTCCAAAAATATTTAGGTGGCGACTCTGAAATCTGGTATCTCTGATGATAAATGGATTTTCTAAGATTTACCGGATTTGGACTCTCATTTGTGTTTTTTTTTTTTATTATTTCACATTGCACTTGTAAAACCAGATTCAGAACCACGAGAGTTTGAACTATAGGTCTATTGTATCCAAGAAAATTAACCCCCTCCAAGGAGCACGAAAAGCAAGCTACACCGGGTTGCACAAAGTTTACCAAGTTATCTGCATTGGTTAAATTGTATAACTTCAAAACTATGAATAGCCTATCTCACACTAGGTTTTCAGATCTACTGACGTTGTTGGGTGATATGCTGCTAATGAACAATGAAATACCATCATCCATGTATGAGGCTGGGAAGACGTTTGCTGTATTAGGAATTGGATATGAGAACTTATATGCATGTCCATATGATTGCATATTCTGTAGAAAGGAGTACAAAATGCAATTTCATGTCCTGCATGTGGTATATCAAGATAGAAGTTGAAGAAGAATTCCACTGAAATAAGAAAGGATGTGCCTGCAAAAGTTTTTTGGTATTTTCCATCTATCCCAAGTTTTCGAAGGATGTTCCAATCAGCAAAAATAGCAAAGGATTTAACATTGCATGCTCACAGAGATTCTGAAGGCACAATGTGTCACCCTGCAGATTCTCCATCATGGAAGTTAGTAGACCACAAGTGGCCAGATTTCGCTGCAGAGCGAAGAAACCTTCGATTAGCTATTTCTGCAGATGGAATAAATCCACACAGTTCCCTTAGTAGTAGGTATAGTTGTTGGCCAGTTATAATGATTACCTATAATCTTCCACTGTGGTTATGTATGAAAAGGAAATTTATGGTGTTATCATTGTTAATATCAGGTCCACAATAACCTGGTAATGACATTGATGTTTACTTGGCACCACTAATTGATGATTTGAAAATGTTGTGGGAGGCAGGTGTTGAAGCTTATGATGCTTATAAAGAAGAACACTTCAAGCTGAAGGCTATATTGTTGTATACAATTAACGACTTTCCAGCATTAGGCAATTTGAGCGGTTGTACTGTAAACGGATATTATGCATGTCCAATTTGTGGTGAAGGAACATGTTCTCATAGATTAAAATATGGTAAGAAGAACACATATGCTGGCCACAGAAAATTTCTTCCACGCTACCATCCATATCAGAGGCAAAATAAGGCTTTTAATGGTGAGCAAAAATTTGGATTAGCTCCAATACCATTAAGTGGGGAGGAGATATTAAATAAGGTTGAAGGGCTTGTAACCATATGGGGAAAGAGAAATAAAAAACCATTAGATGTTGGTGGTACAAAATGTTGGAAGAAGAAATCATTATTCTTTGATCTTGAATATTGGAAGTACTTACATGTTTGACATAATCTGGATGTTATGCATATTAAGAAGAATGTGTGTGAGAGCCTCATTGGTACGTTACTTAATATTCTAGGAAAAACAAAGGATGAAATTAATTCTTGCCTTGATCTTGTAGAAATGGGCTTGCATGAAGAATTGGCACCACAAATTGGAGAGAAGTGAACATACTTGCCTTCAGCATGTTACACAATGTCTAAGGAGGAGAAAAGAAGAGTATGTATAACATTATTGGAACTGAAGGTTCCAGAAGGATACTCTGCAAATTTGGGAAGTCGTGTATTAATGCAAGATTTGAAACTTTATGGTCTAAAATTACATGATTGTTATGTATTGATGCAACAGTTACTACCCGTGACAATACGATCTGTGTTACCTAAGCATGTGAGACATGCCATTATCAGGTTATGTTTCTTTTTCAATGCTATTTGTCATAAAGTGGTGGATGTGGAAAAATTAGATGAGATTCAAAAAGATTTTGTGGTCACATTATGTTTGCTTGAAAAGTACTTTCCACCTTCGTTCTTTGATATCATGGTGCATTTGACAGTGCATCTTGCTAGAGAAGTTTGACTTTGTGGACCAGTTCACTTTAGATGGATGTACCAATTTGACAGGTTCATGAAGATCTTAAAGGGTTATGTTCGTAATCGTAATTGTCCTAAAGGTTGTATTGCTAAAAGTTATATTGTAGAAGAAGTTGTTGAGTTTTGCGCAAAGTACTTATCTGGAGTGGATGCAATCGGGATTCCTTCTAATAGGAACATGACAGTTGATGATGATATAGAAATTGGATGGCCTTTATCAAGTGGCTAGGTTGTTACTGTTGATTGTAATGAATGGGAGCAAGCAAATTGTTATATGTTAGAAAATACAAGTGGCATTCAACCATACATTGAGTAAGAATATTTCATATACATTTTTTTACAATTGTATTCTCACAAGTTAGAGATTTATCTCATAATATATAGCTTTATTCATGATTTGATAGGGAGCATATGGCTTGGTTGAAGCTAAAATATCATCGTCAATTACAAAGTCAAAAATGGCTACAAATTGAGGAAAATAGAACATTTATGTATTGGCTTCGCGAAAAGGTATTGGGGTAATTCAACGTGTAGCTTTTTCTAATACCAAATATTATTAAGAAAAAGTTAGCTAACTATTCAACCATATACAGGTCTCAAAGGAGTTAAGTGGCCAAAATAATATCTCAAATAACCTGAAGTGGATAGCATAAGGACCTCGATTGGATGTTATAAAATTCCCTGGCTATGTCATCAATGGTTACCGTTATCACACAAAAGATTGGGATAACTCATGAGTCAACCAAAACAGTGGAGTTAATTTAGTGGCAACAACAATGCAAGTGATAGGTTACAAGGATAAGAACCTAGTGTTTATGGATATGAGTTACTATGGAGTTCTTACTGAGATATGGCAACTTGACTACAATATGTTCAAGATTCCGGTATTTAAGTGTGATTGGGTTGACAACACAAAGGGAATTAGAGTGGATGAATTGGATTTCACATTAGTTGAGCTAGGGAGGATAGGCCATTAAGACGATCCCTTCATTTTGGCTTCCCAAGCTAAGCAAGTTTTTTATGTACAAGATTAACTTGATCCGAGATGGTCAGTTGTGCTAGAACCTCCTCAAAAACAATATTCTTGTGAAAAGGATGATGAGTTCAATGATTTTTGTATAGAGCATCATGGCTTTACAAAACTTTTTTCCAGAAGTTGAATCATTAGATGTGGTTGATGATTCTATGTCATCTTACGTATGAGGAGATTGTGAGGGAACTTGGCTCGATAATCCATGATGAAAAAAAAAAAAAGTCTTTGTAAGAATGTATGTCTAAGTGTTGTATTTTCATGTTAAAATGTTTGACTTATATTCATTTTCTTCATGTCTTTATATTTAATTGTCTAACTATTTGACATTTAAAAAAAAAAAAAATTATTATTTTATTCACAGGATGGATACTTCTCATGTACTGCCTACTGATGGAGAGGATGTATGGGTACTAGCAATAGAACCAAAATCTAATAAAAGAAAAGGCAGAGATTCAATAACATTACTAGATGTCAGAAAGGATAGGAGTTTTGCTGTACGAAAAACCATTGACTATAACGAGAATGGTCAACTGATCGGAAACAATTCAATCAAATGTTCAAGCTATCATAGGGTGTTAGCTCGCACAATGGTCCCGATATGCTATAAAGATTGGCTTGAGGTGCCAGTTGAGTTGAAAGAAAAATTATGGAGTTGTGTGGAGGCAAGTAAGACTAATAAACATATATTTAAATGCACTCAAAATTTAAATTTTATAGCATTATATTTTTTGACTACTCAGTTAACATACAAAGTGGATAAAAGAAGTAAGAAAAAAGTGTTATCTTCAATTTGTTCAAAATGGAGGACATTCAAGAAAGAACTTAGCAAGTACATACGTGAAAACAAGTCATCCTTAGATCTTTTTAAAGCCACCAGCAATTTGTGATTTCGTTGAACAAAGACATTGGGACACATTTCTTGGAAGGTGAACTGTCAGAAGAGTTTGAGGTAAAAATAGTTGAACTTTAGTTATTTAAAATGTCAATATTAAATGCTATACATATGGATTAACTTTGTGTGTTTCATTTTTAAAGATTTTGAGTCAGGTTCAGAAATGGAGACGAAGTCAAAATAAGTATAACCATAGACTTAGTCAAAAGGGATATGCTTGGTTTCCAGAAGACTATGTAAGTGGTTATAATTTTTATAATTTAATAACAATTTTGATATGATTATTTTTAAAAATTGATGTATGTTTGATTGATAGAAACATATAACCAGATCTACTGAAGATTTGGACAGAAGCGTTCAATGGAAAAAGGCTCGTCAAAATAAAAATGGAGAATATGATGGCAAGACAATTATGGAACAAGCTATGAGAATTGCAAGATATTTGTGTGTACTGATTGCATTTATTTTATATTACCTCATTTGTTCATCTTTCTTATATAGTAATGTAATATTGTAGGATGAGTTAACCAAACGAAAAAGTGATGGGACTTTAATGACTGAAGGATGCAATGACATTCGTACTATGACATTGGGTACTCCTGAATCTTCTGGTCGAGTAATGCGTGTAGGAAATTTTGTCACACCTAGCACCTACTTTCACTTTCCTAAACGTAGGAATCAGTCACATTGGGAGAAGAAATATAATGATCTTGAGGTAGTTGTGGTACAATTGTAAGCTAGGCTTAGTGCAGTGGAACAACAAATACCATATACACCACAATCTGAACATGTTAGTTCAAACACCTTGAGAAGTGGTTATGAAGGAAATTTTTAGCATGATTTTCTCTTAACAGAAAACAGAGTGAGAACTAAGGATGCCATCCACCCAAAGTTCCTTCCTAAAAGATCATAAAGGTGTGTAGCATTTAGAACACCTAAAGTTGTTATATTTTCTAATATTGTTAGTGATTTTATTAGTGGTTTTGTTGTTATCTGTGTGTTTGTTATAGAGAAAATGTTCAAACATGTTGAAAAGTGGTGGTAGAGGCAATTTTTAGCATGATTTATCTTAGCTGAAAATAGGGTGAGAATTAAGGATGACATTCCACCTCAAGATCCTAAACAAAATAAGAGAAAGGTGTCTAGTTTTTATATATTGATGTTGTCATAATTTCTAATATCATTAGTGATATTCTTAGAAGTTCCATTGTTAACTTTGTGTGTTATAGGGCAAACCGTGTAAACTCGCGGCAGGTTCCATTGAAAATATTGTTTCTCATGGTACGGTGTATAAGAGAATTGAACCCAATGAAGCCATTCATACAATGCCATTAGGAGAATCCAATGTACGTGTGTCTATTCAAGTTGTTATTCAAAAAGATGCCCCTTTTCCTATACCTATCCCAGATGAGATGCTTATTGTTGGAGAAGCAGTGGGATTTTTTGTTGCTTGGCCCAAAAATCTTGTATTGGTCGGTGATGAGGTAAAATATTCAAACTTAAAAACTTTATTACACTTTCTTAAAATTAAAGTTGACTTATATTTGTTTATTTTGAAAATTCTAAACTTAGGGAGCTTCAATTAATGTTGAATGTGGAAAATATCAAGAGTCTATTCAATCTTTTGTTTCATTAGTCGAGCATATAAAGTATGATGAAACCATAGACATTCCACTAAAGAAAGACATGTTTGGGGAGGAGATCAATATCCAACTTCAAAGAGTAGACATGGAGTACATATGTCATGTAAAAGAATTATCTGTTACATGTATCATGTTGTACATAAGGTAAGGAGAATTTGCTACATCAATAGCTATTTCTGCAGAATTTATGAATTACGAATTTAATTAACATTTGTTTATTTTATTAGTCATCTCCATCAGGTGTTGAAGGCTTCCAATTGGAGGAAACAATTTGTCTTTGTCAACCCTTCTGTCGTTAGTGGAAAAACTATGGCTGGGGAGAAATCAAAATCAGTGTTGTTTGCAAGAAGATTAGAGGAGGCTATGCTAGAACAATTGATTTTAATTCCTTATAATATTGGGTAATTATCTAAAACTATGTATTTCATGTGTTCAAAGGATAATAAACTTAGTAAGCTTATACTTGTGACTTGTTCAATTGTAGGTACCATTGGATATTGTTAGTCATTGATCTAACATTGATGATTGTATACTTGCTTGATCCGATTAATTCTAAAATAAACACAACCCTTGAAATTGTAATAAACACGTAAGTTTGGCTGGTTGATACATTTTTATGCAATTTGAGTTACCCTGAAAATATTTTGACTTTTGAAATTTCTTTTGTAAAGTGTTTTGAAAATTTATGAAACTACCCAAAGGAGGAGGAGGACCAATCTAATTTGGAAAGTAGTTCAAGTAATCAATATCATTTTCTTTAATTTTATTATACATATATTTATGCTAATGGTTGTACAGCTTGATCATAATAGTTTATATGTAGTTTTTAATAATAATGAAAATATTTTCATATAGTCCCCGCAACAACCCACAAACGTGGAATATGGGTTTTATGTAATGAGGTACATGAAAAACCTCATTAGAGATCAAAGCATCCTAAAAAAACAAAATGTGAGATAAATTCTAAATTTTATTACTATATTATATTCATGATACTTGTATATCTTCTTTATTATCTAATTGTTTCTAAATAACCTCTTGCAGTTTAATGGAAAAAAGACTTACACGGAAACCGAACTTGATGAAGTGCGAGTTGAATGGATTATTTTCTTCCTAAGGAATATGAGTTGAAATCCAACATGTAAGTATAATATAACTTCCATTTTTTAAATTGCTAATAAACAATTTCTTTAGTTGGTGAGGAATACATAATCACTTCAAGATTTCATTTTAGATTTGTTGATTCTATGTATGACTTTAAAATATCTGATTATGCATTTAAGATTTTCATTTTGTATTCATTGATTCTATATATATGTTATATCTATATGGTAATCTAAACATTTATACTAGTAACAATCAAAGTGGTTATTCCCTTTCTATTGATAAAGGAGATAAAGAGTCAGTGTGATGAAAAAATGTCCGACTTTATCTTTTGTAAGACTAGAACAGTCTCTAGAAATAGTTAGTTTATTCATATGTTTTTAGTGGTTTCTGAATTAATTTGTGTTTCCATTTCTCAGGTCAAAAATTTCTTAGAGAGATGCAAAATATGGTCAATGAATTCAAGAACTTAGTTTTTAAAGTTTTTTTTTTTTCATTTTTTAATAGATGTAAGCACAGTTAAAACTTTTTTATTCAATTCCATTGTATATAATTTTTGAACATTTAACTTTCATTTATGAAATTTATGACGTTGTTCCATTTAATATCTGGTTGTGATTCAAAATATAGTATATAGTGTGTATTACATTATTCAAATGTGCGTACAAAAATAATATTAATTATTCTTCAAATATGTCGAACTCCTTTTTTTATCACACGCATTAACTGTGATGAGAAATACATATAGCGTGTGATCTTATCTTATTGTTAATCACAGGTTTTATTAGATGTTAATCACACTTAAAGCCTGTGATCTAAATGTTTATTATCACATGTTTTATTAGTTATTAATTACACTTAAAAGATGTGATCTAAATGTTATTAATTACACTTAAAAGATGTGATATAAATATTTATTATCACACACAAAATGTGTGATGGAATCATTCTTTAATGACACTCAAAACGTGTGATTAACAATGACCCTTTTTAATTATATTCCCAGAGATCACACTTTGACAAAACTTAAAACGCGTGATTAAATAATATACATCACACAAAAAAAGTGTGATATATTTATGATTTTATAGTAATGGTATGACTCAATGTTGACCTTTTAAAAAAAAAACAAAAAAGATTGCTTGACATAAAAATAGATTAAGCAACAATTGTTAAATAATTGTACGCTTTATATTACCATTACGTACCATTTTGGACTAATTAATATGATTTGAAATTCTTTTCACTATTATTGCATATATTTATGGTGTATGATTAAATAAAAATTAAAAAGTATGTTTTATAGAACGATTACCTCCTCTAGTTGAGTTTTATTCAATTCAACGATTGACCAAAAAGAAATTTTTAATAAATAATAAATTGCATGCACTACAGGAAAAGAGGGCAAAAAACACGGAAGCATTTGCGACGGCGCGTTCCCCGTCGCAAAAAATGATTTTTTGCGACGGCAAAATAAACCGTCACAAAAAAGAATTTCAGCGACGGCGTTTAACCGTCGGTAATAAAACTGCATGGTCAGGTATTAAAATGCGGAAGTATTAGCGACGGCGTATTGAACCGTCGCAAAAAAAAAATTGTTTGAGACGGCATAAGTTTGCTATCGCAAATACTCGACAATTTGCGACGGCAAATGTCCGTCACGAAAAAAGGATTACCAAAACGGCGTCGGTTTATTAATAATTATGTATCATTTGCGACGGTGTAAAACGTACCGTCGCAAAACGTAAATTTTTTTTTTCCCCCCTCTTCCCTTTCATCTTGCCGCTCAGTTGGGTCGAAATCCCTAATTGTTTGAAACAAAATTTCTTTCCCCCAAAATCCCCAAACGAGCGACGGGCGACGAACGGCGAAGGGCTAGCGGTGGTGCGGTGGTGCGGCGACGACAACAGCTACTCAGGTATGCTCTCTCTCTCTCTCTCTCTCTGTCATTTGGGCCACCGATTTCTCAAATTCCTGAAATAATTGAGCTAGAGAACTTTTAAAATTGTTTATGGATGGTTCATTGAACAACATTTTGAAGCTAAAACCATTCTATTTTTCTATGATCTTTTGCCGGTACATTACAGTTAGGATTCATGTTAACATTATTTTTCACAAAATTGATTTCATGTTAACATTCTATTTTTCATTGAACAACATTTTGTGGCTAACATTGTTAACATTCTATTTTTCTATGATCTTTTGTTAATTAAATATGGATATTTGTAAACTTTAGCCGTGAAACTTATCTTTTTAATGATATAATATCATCTACAATTATTTAAGGTAGAAGATGTTTTAGATATAATTCTCTGTTGAAACTTATGAAGGTGACACAAACTCTCTCTCTACTACTACAACTTGATAATTATTGAGCTCTATAACTTGATAATTATTCATATGAATTTTTTAGAAGACATGATAATTACAAATTAGAGAGGGGAAGGGGCTTCAATCCCTAACTTGAGCTTTATAAGATCTTAAAAATTGAGCTATATGACTTGTTCAAAATTATTATTAAAAAATTTAAATAAAATATTTAGGCAAACTCTATAAAATAGTAGGTCATGATTTCTAAGAAAAAATAAATAAAGTTGAGCTATATTAGTATACACTTTTAATTTTGCATGCTATGCTCAATTATAGAAAGAAAGTGCAAGACATTACCAGGGAGATATGACTCCATGGGCCAATAAATTTGTTTGTCGGGGGCCAAAAACTCCATAGATAAGTCATTCACAGCTCAATCAAATCAAATAACAACTTGTTTACATAGCTTTTGGAACACAAAATGATTTACATGAGACACATAGGTGGCTCCACTATTTGTTTCATCAACTCAAAAACAAAACATGAACACCTAGAAAGAGAAAATTGAACACTAGTACAATTCCAAGTGTCTCAATAAAGAGAACAAAGACTGATAATTGTTCATGAGATTAAATGTGATCATTTAATAATTTCGAAATATTACATAAGATTATCTATGTGGTGTTCAAAATAATAAGATAGACAATAACGATCCATCTTTATTAAATAATTTTTGAGACAATATATGATTAGTGTGTTTTTGTATAACTCATCTATCAAGTTTATAAATAATGACGCATAGTATTATGGAATACTAATAATTTGGAGAATTCTACCATACACATCCATTTATCATATGCATCATTAGTTATGTCATTTTTTTTTCTTTAGTTATGATGAATTATCTTCGTTAATTATGATATTATTTTAGTTAAGACTTATAAGATCTTTGGTTGTGCCTCATGTGGTGTTTGGTTATGATTTATTTATTTTTTTAGTTATGACTCAGAAAGTATGAAATTATATCATTTTTTTCTTCAATTAATTGATCTCACGTGTTGTTGTATAAGTATTTCATTTTTTATGTTCTCCCATCAAATCGGTAAATAACTAACTGGGATAAGACCACCTACCTATTTGAGAGAAATTGGAATGATAGGTATCATGGTACATGAATACGTAGGTATTATATTTAGAGTTACTTTGATGAGATATTTTTGTGGATGTGTACAGATGATGGATAAGAGTTGGATTGATTTGCCAAATAGGATGTCGAGCGAATACATTAATGGGATTGCTGAATTCCTTGTGTTTGCCTACACCAATAGGGTTGAAGGTTCGATGATCAGTTGTCCGTGTAGGAAGTGTGAGAATCGATACTATTTTGTACGAGAGGGTGTACGGGAGCATATGATTTTGAATGGTTTTTAAAAAAAATACAAACATTAGATTAATCATGGGGAATCTTACGTATCTCTGCATGGTAATTGAGAGAATGAAACATTAGCTAATTTAGACATTGGGGATGATATGATTGGAATGATACAAGGGGCTATGGGAAATCCACATGCCGGTACAAGTGTTGAGGGTAATGAACCACAGGGGCCTGATCCCCATACATCTGAACCCCAGCTCAGTCCAAATGCAGAGACTGCAAAGTATTTCAAACTTCTTCAAGATGCACAAACTGAATTGTATCTGGGTTGTCAGAAGTTCACATTTTTGTCATTCATTGTTCGACTTTTACATTTGAAGGTGCTTAATCAGTGGACAGACAAGTCTGTTGACATGTTGCTTGAGTTATTGAATGAGGCGTTCCCGTTGGGTGTGAAACTCCCGGACTCATATTATAAAGCTCAAAAGGTCACAACAGATTTGGGCTTCACGTATGAGACGTGGGATGCATGTCCCAACAGTTGCATGTTGTTTCGAAACGAGGACGCCAATCTTGATAAATGTGTCATATGCAACAGTTCTAGATGGAAATCAAATAGTAATGGTGGTTCAAATGGTCCTAACAAAGGTGGCAAACGAATAGCTGCAAAACAGATGAGGTATTTTCCTTTAAAGCCAAGGTTGCAGAGGTTGTTTATGTCATCTAAGACAGCCAAGTTAATGAGATGGCATGCAGAGGAACGAACTGATGATGGTGTCTTCAGGCATCCTGTTGACTCCCTTGCATGGAAAGATTTTGACCGTCGGAATATTGACTTTAGTAATGATTGCCGAAGTGTAAGGCTTGGCTTAGCATTTGATGGTTTTAACCCATTCAGAACGATGAACATAGTTCATAGCACTTGGCCTGTTGTGCTCGTTCCATACAACTTGCCGCCATGGATGTGCATGAAGCAACCATTTCTAATTTTAGCCGTGCTTATTGACGGCCCAAAAGGACCTGGTGACAAGATTGATGTGTATATGCAACCGTTGATTGAGAGTTGAAAGAACTATGGAATGAGGGTGTGTCAACATTTGATGCATCAACAAATCAAATGTTTCAAATGCATGCAGCTTTACTGTGGACAATTAGTGATTTTCCTGCATACGCAAACTTGTCAGGATGGAGCACTAAAGGCGAATATGCATGTCCTTGTTGCAATAAGGAAACTACATCGTGTTGGTTGAAGCATAGTAGGAAACAATCATACTTGGGTCATCGCAGATTTTTACCTACTGGCCATAAATTCCGAAAGAATAAAGTATCATTTGATGGTAGTCGGGAAGTCAGACTCAAACCAAAATTGTTGTCTGGAACTGAGATGTTGCTACAATTAGAATCTGAGGGTATTTTAACCCAATACAAGAGGGATGACCTTAAGGAGAGGCATAGGAGACAGGTAGAGAAGGAGAAAGCTGGACATCGCACCCATAGTTAGAAGAAAAAGAGTATCTTTTATGAATTGCCATATTGGGAGCACAATCTAATAAGACACAACCTCGATGTGATGCATGTAGAGAAGAATGTTTGTGACAATGTGTTGTGGACAATATTAGGGGTTGTAGGAAAATCGAAGGATGGTGTTAATGCTCGGCGTGATTTACAAGATATGAATATTAGAAAACCCCTACATTTGCAGTTAAGAGGGTCGAATAAAGCCTATTTACCACCAGCACAATTCACGATGACCAAGGATGAGAAAGATTTGTTCTTGAAAGTGTTGAAGGAAGTAAGAGTTCCCGACGGGTATTCATCCAATATATCACGTAGTGTGCACTCACATGATAGAAGTATTGGGGGTCTTAAGAGCCACGATAGTCATATTCTGATGCAACAACTTATTCCATTGGCTATTCGAAGATCGTTACCGAAGAATGTAATTGAACCCTTGATTAAATTGAGCAATTTCTTTAGACAATTGTGTTCAAAAGTGAATCGTGCGACGGATTTGCAATATATTCAAGATCGTATCGCTATAACACTTTGTCATCTAGAGAAAATATTTCCTCCGAGTTTTTTTGATATAATGGAGCACTTGCCTATACATTTAGCTGATGAAGCCTTATTGGGTGGAGCGATTCAGTTTCGATGGATGTATCCAATTAAGAGGTATTTTCTTACTTTGAAGCAATACGTGCGTAATAGAGCTCATCCTGAAGGATCAATTGCTAAAGGATATCTTATAGAAGAATGCATGAATTTTTGTGCACAATATCTCAATGATGTGGAAACCAAATCTAGTCGACCCGTGAGGAACTATAGTGGTGCTGATAATTTGGGTCATGCTATTGGTGAAAACACAAGCTTTTATCTTGATAATACTTCTTGGGTACAAGCTCATCGGTACATCTTATTCAATACAAGCGCGGTTCAACCATTCATAAAGTAGGTTAAGTCACTCACTCAATATTTTATTATGTTTTATTGAATTTTCAACAAAATTTTTTGTATTGCTAAAATTTCAATCTACACAGCAAACACCTTGAAGTACTTAAGCTCAAAATGCCTCGTGTCGACGATCATCAGCTTCGGCGTGAACATTTTGAAACTTTTCACATTTGGTTCAAGGAACATGTATGTATTTAACTCTATAGATTCTAGTTACTTAAGTCGAACTACATTTTAAATTTTACATTTTCGTGTTAAATAGGTCCAAACTTTGCGAAGGACTATTGATGTCATATTTCCTGAAGAGATTATTCTATTGGCAAATGGTCCTCATAACCTGGCAAGGAGGTTCAACGGGTATATACTGAATGGGTTTCGGTATCGAGTAAAGGCCATGGATGATCGTCGAGCCACACAAAATTATGGTGTAGCTTTGAAGGCAGATACCATAAGTTATGCTAGTCGAAAATACAAGAATCCTCGTGTGGGGTCTGTGTACTATTATGGACAATTGACAGATATTGTTGAGATTCGATATTCCAATGAGAAGAAACATGTGTTATTTAAGTGTGATTGGATGGACAACATTCACGGAAATAAAGAAGATGTCTTCAATTTCACGTTGGTGAACTTCAATCATTTGTTGTACCGAGATGATCGAATTACCAATGAACCTTTCATCTTGGCGTCTCAAGCAGAGCAAGTTTGGTATGTTGCAGACCCGTTACAACCAGACTGGCAAGTCGTGGTGAAGATGTCAAAGAGGTTTATTTGATATGAGTTCGACTGATCCACAAATCGAGCCATACATGAGCCAACAATTGGAAGAAAATATAATGCTTCGTGATGAAGAAGTTGGTTGGGTGAGGGAAGCCGCAGAAGGGGAAACAGTTGATGTTCAAATAGGCTGATATTTAATCAACATTAGTAATTCAATTAAGGCCAAGGTTGTAGTTAATCATCAATTTCTTAATTTACTTTGTCTTTGTAATTGTATTAGTTCAATTAATGTCATATTATAGTTGATGACAAACCATTGTCTATGTTTCTAATGTCAATTAATATTATATTGCTTGCAGATTATTATGGGAAGGAAGAGGAAGCCTGATCATCCCCGGCGCATGATGTCTGATGTGCTACATAACAGGACATCAGTAGCACCACCATCAGTGGAGGCATCACATCGGCCACCATCGGAGGGGCCATTAGTGCCACCACCATCTGAGGGGCCATTAGTACCACCGCATCGACCACCATCAGTGGCACCACAGCAGTTACCATGTACTCAGCCTCCACGCCTACCATCGGTGCGTCCACCATCAGTGGCACCACAGCAGCTATCATCATCAGCTTATGAGCCATCCGCAGGTATATAAATTTGCTTTGATTTGTATGAAAATTATTTAAACATACATTTATTTATGCTCATTATATATAACTTGTTTATTCTCATTGTATTTTGCAGACCCTTCAACTTCTTCACAGCCCACCTCAGGTTTATTTGATATGATTTGTATTCAAATTATTTAAATTTGCATTTGTTTATTACCATTGCATATTGTTTATTGTTATTGTATCTCGCAGGTCATGTTAGTTCTTCATCAACCTCGACTAGGCGTGGTAGAGGATGTGCCAAGGGCATTAAAGAGTGGGGTACTGGTAAAAAGCTGGACGTACACCCAATAGGGGATAACGTGGATAAGTTAACTACTCAACTTGGCATTATTGTGCGGAATGGTAACATTGTTCCTCTTACTTTTCTTGACTGAAACAATGTGCCTGATGATATTGTTGATGCTATCTGGAAGGATGTGAAGGTAAAAGTATATTTTTGTCCACAAATTCGAATTCCAAAATTGTGTTATTATTATTTAAACTTTGAAATTGTGTTTTATAGGACAATTTGAATATATGTCCAGAGGAGTACAAGCCAATCTGCATGAAAAACTGCAACAGCATATGGAAGGATCACAAGAACAAGATTAAGGCTAAGTATTTCAAGCCTAGAAGTTCTGATCCTAATCTGAAGGATGATGTTCCTATGTACATTGTGCCAAGCCAGTGGGAAGAACTTGTGGAGTATTGGCGTACTTCCGATGCTGAGGTATACAAATAAGTTATATTTATGATATGTAAACATACAAATCATATTTACATACTTACACTTGTTGAACCTGTTATAGAAAATTGCAAGTAGGAACGCTAAAAATCGGCAAGCTCACGGCATAGCTCATACCACAGGGCGTACTACTTTCTCTCAGATGCGGCATGAGGTTTACATTTTATTGTTTTATTTTTGTATATAAATAAACATTGTATATTTGCAAATTATTTAGATTCTAATTTTCATATTTCTAAAAAAATGTAGATGACCAGTAAGGGGGAGTCTACTAATAAGATGAATGTTTGGCTTATGACACGTAGAGTAGATGACCCAGAGGTTATCCAGACCTTGGTAGTTTCCAAACACCTTTGATTGTATTTAAAGTTTATTTTTTGTGTGTCAACCATCTTAATTTGGCATATACTTGTATGTCTTATTCAATACAGGATGAGTTTAATCGTCAACTCTCTATGCTACCTGAGGATGGTCGGACTTTGGAGGCTAGGAATGCCATTTTCCATGAGTTGATAGGTCATGACGGACATGGATATTGTCGCACATACGGGAGAATTGTGCCTCGGAGAGCGGTGTATAAAGATGGTGCTGGGCCATCACAGTCAACACCCCAGCCATCGACTATTGATCAGATCACGCAGAAGGTTCGTGCAGAGCTAAGGGATGAGTTGAGGGAGGAGCTGCGAGCAGAGTTCTTTACAAATTTACAACAGATGAGAGCTGAGATGATGGCCTTTGTGTCATAGGGGGCGAGTGTGGATCCCAACAGACAGGTTCGATATAAATTAAATTATTTGATAGTTCAATTTTCACACAAGATTATGTATAAAATTCGAATATGATTAACACATTATGCATTGACTATCATAGGTTCCTGATGCATCGATTGGCCACCGGGCATTTAGGGAATCTGCAAAAGACGAGAATCCATATACACCACCACCAGAAGATCAGGTATAAAATGTATCTTTGCATTCTAAGCTAAAATATATCTTTGCATTCTTTACATTCTAAGTTAAGAGACTTGTGGGAGAAGACGGGACTAGTTAGAGCTGGATTTAGCATGAAACTTGGCACACACGACCGCGTAGGCACGAGAGACTTGTGGGAGAAGACGGGGCTCGAATCGGGTTCCCGGTTTCGGAGTTAGAGCCGGATTTCACTTTAGGCAAACTAGTTCCTTAAGAAACTTGAATTCAAGGTGTTAACGCCCCACAATCACCAAACGGCGTCGGTTTAGCACGAAACTTGGCACACACGACCGCCTAGGCACGAGAGACTTGTGGGAGAAGACGGGGCTCGAATCGGGTTCCCGGTTTGGGAGTTACAGCCGGATTTCACTTTAGGCAAACTAGTTCCTTAAGAAACTTGAATTCGAGGTGTTAATGCCCCAAAATCACCAAACGGCGTCGGTTTAGCACGAAACTTGGCACACACGACCGCCTAGGCACGAGAGACTTGTGGGAGAAGACGAGGCTCGAATCGGGTTCCCGGTTTGGGAGTTAGGGTCGGATTTCACTTTAGGCAAACTAGTTCCTTAAGAAACTTGAATTCGAGGTGTTAATGCCCTAAAATCACCAAACGGCGTCGGTTTAGCACGAAACTTGGCACACACGACCGCCTAGGCATGAGAGACTTGTGGGAGAAGACGGGGCTCGAATCGGGTTCCCGGTTTGGGAGTTAGAGCCGGATTTCACTTTAGGCAAACTAGTTCCTTAAGAAACTTGAATTCGAGGTGCTAACGCCCTAAAATCACCAAACGGCGTCGGTTTAGCACGAAACTTGGCACACACGACCGCCTAGGCACGAGAGACTTGTGGGAGAAGACGGGGCTCGAATCGGGTTCCCGGTTTGGGAGTTAGAGCCGGATTTCACTTTAAGCAAACTAGTTCCTTAAGAAACTTGAATTCGAGGTGTTAACGCTCCAAAATCACCAAACGGCGTCAGTTTAGCACGAAACTTGGCACACACGACCGCCTAGGCACGAGAGACTTGTGGGAGAAGACGGGGCTCGAATTGGGTTCCCGGTTTGGGAGTTAGAGCCAGATTTCACTTTAGGCAAACTAGTTCCTTAAGAAACTTGAATTCGAGGTGTTAACGCTCCAAAATCACCAAACGGCGTCGGTTTAGCACGAAACTAGGCACACACGACCGCCTAGGCACGAGAGACTTGTAGGAGAAGACGAGGCTCGAATCGTGTTCCCGGTTTGGGAGTTAGAGCCGGATTTCACTTTAGTCTAGTTAAAATTATTTACTAAACTATCTTTCTAATTATATAGTAGTTAATTTTTTTATATTTTTCTGTAATTAAAATATTAACACCATTATATTGTTATTAATTATTTTTATTTTGTTTTTTTCAGATATTTCCTGAGTAGCAGTTTGCTTCTTGTGGAATGTGGGCGTATAAAGATTATGACCAACTTCTGTTTTTGTAACCCACAAAAGAATCAAGAGGAAAACTTTTGGTTTTGATTTTGATTTATGTTATTTAAATTTGTGAACAACATTATGTATGTATTATGTGACATTATGTAGTGGCATAATTTTTATTGTTATGAATTTTTATTTATGTATTGTTATGAATTGAACAACATTATGAATTTTCATAATTTGCCAACTTTTGTTTATGTATGTATTTATATTATTATGTAATTTTTGAATTTTTTTTTAGTTATTTTTCATTTAATACAGGTTATTTTTATATTTTTAATAATTTTAAAACAGGGTTTTTTTTTTTTTTAATTTTTTTTTGAGACGGCAGAACACTCCGTCGCAAAAAAAAAATTGTGCTAGGCTTTTTGCGACGGCAGCCATACTGTCGCAAAAGGTATGGAATTTAATTGAAAAACAAGGCTTTAGCGACGGTATAATTGCCGTCGACAATAGTCATTAGCGACAGCTCAGGTTGCCGTCTCCAATAGTCAACAGCGACGACACTTTTAGCGACGAGATTTTTGCCATCGCAAAAACCTCTTTTAGCGACGGAAAGCTTGTGCCGTCGCAAAAAAACCCAGATTTTCATCCATTATTGGCGACAGAAATTTGCCGTCGCAAAAACAATGGCGACGGCACTTGCCGTCGCTAAAGCCCTTTTGCAACCCCCTTTGTTGCGACCCCCACTTGCTGTCGCAAAAAGATATTTTACCGTCGCAAAAAGCTTTTGAGACGGCGTTTGGAGTATTTGCGACGGCGTTTTGCCGTCGCAAAAAACAATTTTTTTTGTAGTGATGAACTTAGATCAATAATATAATGATATTTCTATGCAATGATTAGGCCTAATCAATTTGTCCCATTTCAATTCTATCTCTGAGGGATAAAGATAAAGAAAAGGGAAAGAAGAATTTACCAAAAAAAAAAAATGAGATTCATAAAAATATGGTTTGGTTAGGAGAGGAAGAGTCGAACACTATAAGTACATTTTTATTTTTACCTCTTCTTCCCATTGTTTCTTGTAATCTGCAGCAGAGCAGGCTATATGGTTAGCCTTCTCTTCACCTTGTTAGTGGTATGCCATCATTAGCTATATATAAAAACAGTATTTAAATTATGTTCCACCAAGGCCGTCAAAGTGATATTTAATTAACAAATTAAAACAAATTCATGAGTTAGGTTCATGATTGAATGGTCTATAAAAAAAATAAATATGCCAAATATATTTTTGTCACTTGCATTCAGGATTTTTTATTTTTTATTTTTTATTTTTAATTGACATCATTTGATTGCACAAACTTGTCCAAGTCACTATTTTAAAAACAGAGATAACTCAAAATGAATGGAAAACAGGACGAACATCCATCATGTAGTGGTCCATGTATACAATACCAATAAGAAATAACCCAGTTTATGAGAAAATAAACAAATCTTTCTATGTGACCATATAACACAACCAAAAAATAAAATAAAATCTCTCCCCATATTTTAGTTTTATCAATGAATCTTCTTCCCTCATGAGACCGTTTAATTCGGTGAGAAAATGTGTTTACTTAATTGTGTATGCACACAAATGCCCCGTTTGGTAGAGCTGTGGGACAGTGATTATAGCTTATAGTTTAACAGCTTATACCTTATAACTGTGAACATAAGCTGATTTTTAACTTATAAATTAAACTTCTCATCCTCCACTCAAAGAATAAGTTGATTTTTGACTTACAAAAAGTTATAAGCTGTATTGTTAAGCTGAACCAAGCACATCAAAATAGCTTAAATTAAGCTAAAAGCTGAAATAAGCTGGAAATAAGTCCTACCAAATAGGGCCAAACAGGCCAACTATTTAAACATGCAAACTAAAACAATAACTGTAAAGAATTACAAAATATACCATAAGGCAGAGGAAGCAAGAGGAGTGAAGAAGCCTTCTTTAATTGTGGAATTGATTGGTCTGCATGAGAGAACATCACACAAAATAAAGAGTTAACTAATCCATATACACAAGAATCACAAATCCATATAACGTTTTCTTATATTTTTGGGCAATTAGATCTGGCAACAATTGGACCAAATTATCTTAAATATCAAAGAGGAGCAAATAGAATCCTCATTAGTTACCCAAAATTTAACAAAGGAGAGTGCCAATAATCACACAAAATTTGGACTTTCCACATACTGAACACAGTCTAAAAAAGAAATCCAAGAACCTAAAAATGTAAAACTGGATAAATAGTAATATTCCATTCCAAGATAGAACCACCAACCATAATATTGAAAAAACAAACTCAAAAAGCCTAGGTAAAAAAAGAGAAGAAATTGATCTCTAAATTTCATCTTATTCAAAATCAAAGTCCCACACAAATAAAATTAGAAGAGGAGGCAGACAAAAACAGTGTAAATATCATCAAACTTAAAACAAATAAATAAAAACTCATCTTGAAAAGAACTCTATCAAGAAATTATTTTTAAAAAATTGTATTAAATCTGGAAGCATAATTTACCAATTCCTCCATCTCATCAGGGATTGTTCCTCTTAATAATGCACCAGAATTCTCTTTAACTGCATTGTACGCTATAAAAATCAATTATCAAAGTAGCTCCAAATATACTTAATTTAATGAAAAATTTGGTATATTAGAATGAGATGGAATGCTATAGTCATTCCTAAAGCTTTACATTGGAATGACCATTCTTTTATAGTAATAAATGATGATTCCAGTTACAATGTATTTTTAATTATTTTTTCTTAATTAACCAAATATGATGATGGATATTATAATTGAATGATCATTTCATTCCAATGAACCAAATACTACATAAAAGTTTAGGTAGAAAGAAAAGAGAATTTTAAAAAGAAAATAGAATAGATACCGACTTAAGAAAAGGGAAATACATAAGAATAGTGATAATAAGGAAAATAAATAGCACCAAAATCACAAATGATCAATAAATATTAAACCCTAAAACAAAAAATGGATTTAACCAAAGCCAGATAAATCCAATTCAAAATCTTACAAGCAACAGTGGCTCCTTTGATAATGTGAAGGCATGATTTGTATAAAAGTTAGCATAACACAGATTTAAAAAGGAAAGCCAAAAAGCAAGCAAATAGGAGTCTAAAAAATTGTACAAACCCAACAGCATGATCTTACATTCCCAAATGAAAAACAAACAAAAACAAAGAATACAATCTAAAATTAACAAATAGATTATAAAACTTAACACAAAACAACTATAAACAAGAAGATTAATGGAAAGGAATTGCAAAGCGTGAACCGAAAAACTCTAACGCTGTGTTTGGTCTCAGGATTTGAGAAGGAATTTGAAAAGAGATAAAGAAAAGGTAGATGAAATGTGAATAAAATATACTTATATTTTGCTTAATTTCATATACCTTTTTCCTTTCTATTTCTAAATTCCTTCCCAAATCCCCCAACTAAATACAGCGTAACAGAATCCAGATTACAAAATTTAAGAGTTTTTCAAAGGAAGAGCTACAAATAAGGACTTGTGGCTTTATTTTCTAGAACAAAAACCAATCGCCAGCAAATGGAAAGAATTTCAGCAACAAATGAATATAAATAAATTTATATACTACTATAAAAGCACACGATGAATACTTGTAATGGTTTGCACATGAATATATATGCATATAAAATACTGAAATAACACCAAATTGATATAGTTTTAATCCTAATTTCAGTGATAAACATAATATCAGAAATAGGCCCCAAAGAAAATACCCACACAAAAAGTATGCAATTATCAATTGGGGGAAAAAGATATATTGAGCACAAAATGAGATGATCGCAGTTGGATTTTTTTTTTTTTTTTAGGGACAAAAAACCAATTGTCATCCGATGGAAAGAATTCCAGTGAGGAATAAATACAATTATATCTATCTATACATACATATACGTAGTAATATATAGATTTGAAGAAAAAAGTGCAAGATTGTTTTCGCATTAATTTGTATTATATCATTTTAGTAACAAACAAAGCATGACAAATAAGCAAAAAAGAGACAAGCCCACGAAAAATAGTATAAAATTACCATAAGCAAACAACATTAATGAACAGAAAGAATAACAATCAGTGGAACTGTAATGGAAAAACACACAGAAATACTAAAGAATACCAGTTGATTAAAGCCAATGAAACAACTTTGAGATTACCCAAAAAAATCAGATGATTCCCTCTTTGTTGATGTAAGTTTTCGCATGTTTTGCTTTCTTCATCAATAAAGTTTTATTTTGCTAATCAAAAGAAAAAAAAAATAAATTGGCAGCGTAGTGGAGATGAATCATATCCATATTGCATTTGTGCAAGATACCGTACTCTTTACATACTTAGAACGATATACCCTAAAAACACACGGATGAAAACAAGAAAAAGAAGAATTAGAATTGAAAATGTGAAGATGAAATGAAGAGCACACAGTCCCAAAATATCACAAAATCTTACCCTAATATATATAATATAATGACAGATGCTGTGCTATACTTCCCAATAGTGATAATGCAGAGCAGCAGCATACTATACTTCCCAATAGTGATCATGCCGAGCAGCAGCATACTTCGCAGTATACTTCGCAGGTCTCCTAGTCCTAATGCAGAGCCACAGTTAATGCAGAGCAGTGGTTGTGTTAGTATGTGTAGGTTAAGAGTTTTAGTGCATCTTAGTCAAAGAGTTGTGCAGGTTAGCAAAACCCCTGAACAACCTTCTGTTAGAGGTTGAGGCGGTTATCATATTATATATAAACAATATAGCACTACTGTAAGATGTGTGTTTTTCAGTTTATAAAAATTCTTTAGATTCTGTTTCTCATTTTTCTTCATGGTATCAGAGCTTCTTTAAGCTCTCACGAGCAACAATGGTGGTTCAAGCTGAGAAATCATCATTGCCTGCAAATGTACTCCTTCTTGTTTCTAATCTTACCTCTTTGATTACTGTCAAACTTGACACTTCAAACTACTCCATTTGGAGAAGTCAAGTTCAAAATTTTTTTGAAGCAACAGAGTTGTTTGGCTACCTTGATGGATCAGCCGTATGTCCTTCTGCCACAACTCTTGATTCTGAACGAAATTCAATTTCCAATCCTGAGTTTCTGCAATGGAAATTGATTGATTCTTGTCTTTTGAGTTGTATAATCGCAACTTTGACTCCTTCAATTTTTTCTTCCATTCTTCATCTGAAGCATTGCCGAGATGTTTGGACTGCACTTGAAAAAAGGTTTACCTCCTTGTCTCGTTCTCATATTCATCAGATCAAGAATCAGTTAAGCACTACTACAAAGAAGTCCAAGTCTATGGAAACCTATCTTCAAGAAATTAAAGATCTTGCTGAACAACTGGTTTTGGCTTCTTCTCCGATCTGTGATGAAGACCTGATTCTCTTGGTGCTCAACGGTTTACCTGAGGAATATAATGCCTTCAAGACCACTATCCGAGCCAAATCCGAGATGCTTACAATGGAAGACCTCTGTTCTCTCTTGTGTTCTGAAGCAATACATGTTGAAAACAGTCACAAGCATGGGCCTTCTTATCTCACTGTTGCTTTCTCTGCTCCTACTCATCCAGCTACAAATCATGCTTCAGCTGTATCACCTGTCCCATCTCACTTTACTCAGCAGACTTTTGGTCAATCTTCCTCTCGGAATATCTCTTTTCAACATAGAGGAGGACATAGATCTCAAGGCTATCAGTATAGAAGTGGTAGGTACAATAATCAACGAAGCAGAAGAGGAGGCAGACCTCAGAGCTATGGATTGATCTGTCAAATCTGTGGCAAAGGCAATCACTCTGCTTTAGAGTGTAGACATCGACTGAACACTTCCTTTCAACCAGTGTTTCCTTCTTATACCATGGGACCTTCACAATCAGCTTCCTTTCATCCTAGAGCTTTTTCTGCGCAAACTCAATTTCCTGCTATGTCTCCTACTGTGCAGTCATCTTCCACACCATGGTATGTTGATTCTGCTGCAAGTTCTCATCTCACAAATGATCTCAACAATCTTCATCTTTATCAACCGTACCAAGGCAATGATCAAGTCATGATTGGAGATGGCAATACTCTTCCAATCCATAATTCTGGCACTGGTATCATATCCTCTCCTTCTTTCCAGTTTAAGCTGAATAATCTTCTTCATGTTCCACAAATTTCTTCCAATTTGTTGTCTGTTCATCAGCTTACTTCTGATAATAATTGTAGTATCACTTTTGACAATGAGTCCTTTGTGATTCAGGACAAGCTCACCAACCAGGTTCTCTGTAGAGGACATCATCACAATGGCCTCTACCAGTTTCCTGCTTCTTTTTCTCCTAAAGCTTTTTCTACTACTAGTTCTCTTGCTACTGTTTGGCATAAAAGACTTGGTCATCCTTCTTCTGCTGTATTTCATACTATTGCCAATAAGAGTGGCTTGTCTCTTAGTCATCAAGAGTGTACTACTTTTTGTCATTCTTGCTGTGTGTCTAAGAGTCATAGACTCCCTTTTGTTCTTTCTACTAATAAAACTCAAGTTCCTTTTACTCTCATTCATTCGGATGTTTGGGGCCCTTTCACTCAAGTTCATGCTTCTTTTACCTACTATGTTGTTTTTGTTGATGATTTTAGTAATTTTACCTGGATTTATCCCCTCTCTTATAAAAGTGAAGTTTATTCTAAATTCTTAGAATTTAAATCTTATGCTGAAAATCAGTTTTCCACCTCTCTTAAAATTCTAAGAACTGATGGAGGGGGAGAATATACTAGTGGTCAATTTCAGACTTTGCTTAAAACCTCTGGTATTGTACATCAGCTGAGTTGTCCACATACTCCATCACAAAATGGAGTTGCTGAGAGAAAGCATAGACATATTATTGAGACAACCATCACACTTCTTGATCAATCATCAGTGCCTCTGAAATTTTGCTTTGAGACTCTTGCTACTGCTGTTTATCTGATCAATAGAATGCCCTCTCCTAAATTGGGTAATCTTAGTCCCTATGAAGTATTGTTTCAGATGGTTCCAGATTATGGCTTTCTCAGAGTTTTTGGCTGCCGATGTTACCCCTGGTTGAGACCTTATGGTTCCCACAAATTGCAACCAAGATCCAAGGCTTGTGTCTTCATTGGTTACCATCCCAGTTATAAGGGTTACAGATGTTTGGATCCTCTCTCTGGCCGAATTTATATTTCTCGACAAGTTGTCTTCGATGAAAGTGTTTTTCCTTTTGCTGATGATGCTGCTTCTTCTTCACCACCTATTCTTTCTTCCAAATCTGCTGTTAAGTCCTTCTTTTGGGGTCCTACATATTCTCTGTCTTCTTCTCATGTTCCACTTCCTTCTTCTTTACCTTCCACAGATGCTTCTGGTCATACTTCTAGTTCTCCTTCTTCTCCACGCTCCAATCCGAATTCTGTTTCAGTTCCTGTTTCTCCTTCAGTCCACACTGCTTCTCCTCTTGCCTCAGATAATTCTGGTTTTATCTCTGCTCCTTTATCTTCTTCACCGCCTGGTATTCATCTTACTATTCCTATTCTTCCTCGTCCCTCTTCTCATTCTCTTAATTCTCACCCTATGCTTACTCGAATTAAAACAAAAGATTCTTCCAAAGTGGGTTTCCTAGCTGCTTTTCTTGACTCTAAGCCTCGCAGTTATAAGGATGCCTTGCAATGTTCTACTTGGCATCAGTCTATGCTTGAAGAGGTTCAGGCCCTTCACAATCAAAAGACTTGGTCTCTTGTTCCTTCTTCTCCTCATCAAAATGTCGTTGGTTGTAAATGGGTTTTTCGAATAAAAAAGAATTCTGATGGCTCTGTTGCTAGGTACAAATCTAGACTTGTTGCTAAAGGTTATCTTCAAGAAGCTGGTATTGATTTCTTAGACACCTTTAGCCCTGTAGCCAAGCAACCAACCATCAGAGTCTTTCTTTGTGCTGCTCTTCACTTTAATTGGTCTATTAAACAGTTAGATGTTTCTAATGCATTTTTGCATGGAAAGCTTGAAGAAGAGGTCTTTATGACTCAACCACCTGGTTTTGAAGATCCTCAGTTTCCTACTCACGTGTGTCGGTTAAACAAGGCTCTTTATGGTCTTAAACAAGCTCCCCGAGCTTGGTTTTCTACTTTTTCTTCTTTTCTGCTTCAACTTGGTTTTCTTCCTAGTCATTGTGATAATTCCCTGTTTGTTCAATCTACTGCTACTACTCTTACTTATCTCTTGGTCTATGTTGATGATATTCTTATCACTGGAAGTTCTTCTTCTCATATTCAGTCCTTAATCTCTCAACTTAATTCTGTTTTCTCTCTCAAAGACCTGGGTTCTCTTTTGTTTTTTTTGGGTATTTCTGTCACTGCTTCTTCTTCTGGTTTGTTCTTATCTCAGTCTCATTATGCTTCTAAATTACTTCAGCAGGCCGGTATGACTGAATGTAAGCCTGCACCTTCCCCTCTTAGTTCTTCTTCTTCTTCTTCTTTATCCATCTGTTCTTCTCCCGCTTTTTCCAATCCCTCTTTGTACAGAAGTCTTGTTGGTGGTTTGCAATATTTGACAATTACGCGCCCAGATTTGGCCTTTGCTGTGAATCAGGCCTGTCAGCATCTTCAACATCCTTCTCAAGATGATTTTGCTAAGGTTAAACGTCTTCTCAGATTTGTTCAAGGGACTCTGCATCATGGTTTGCATTTTTCTCCCAGTACCTTTGATATTCATGCCTTTTCAGATGCTGATTGGGCTGGTAATCCTTGTGATAGACGATCTACCTCTGGTTTTTGTCTTTATCTGGGTTCAAATCTGGTTTCTTGGACTGCTAAGAAGCAGCCTACGGTGGCTCGGTCTTCTACTGAAGCTGAATACAGATCAATGGCTCAAGCTGCTGCTGAGGTGTCTTGGCTCCAAATGTTGCTGCGGGATATGCATCTTACTTCTTCTGTTCCAGTACTTTGGTGTGATAATTTGTCTGCATTATCATTGGCTTCTAATCCTGTTTTTCATGCCAGGACCAAACATATAGAAATTGATTATCATTTTGTTCGAGAAAAAGTGGCTGCTAAACATCTTCTTATTCGGCATGTTGCCTCTTCAGATCAGATCGCTGATGTTTTCACTAAAGCTCTTCCAGTGAGCCGTTTTCTCTTTCTCCAATCCAAGCTTCTTGTTGCTCTTCCCACTTTCAGCTTGAAGGGGGCTAATGACAGATGCTGTGCTATACTTCCCAATAGTGATAATGCAGAGCAGCATACTATACTTCCCAATAGTGATCATGCCGAGCAGCAGCATACTTCGCAGTATACTTCGCAGGTCTCCTAGTCCTAATGCAGAGCCACAGTTAATGCAGAGCAGTGGTTGTGTTAGTATGTGTAGGTTAAGAGTTTTAGTGCATCTTAGTCAAAGAGTTGTGCAGGTTAGCAAAACCCCTGAACAACCTTCTGTTAGAGGTTGAGGCGGTTATCATATTATATATAAACAATATAGCACTACTGTAAGATGTGTGTTTTTCAGTTTATACCTACACAACCAAACATATTACAAAATCTTGGGAAAGAAATAAATTCACAAAAGGAAGAGAAATGGAAGCTGGAGGTGGCTGGAAGCCAGTGTTCAGAAGACAGCAAGGAAGGTATGGAACTTCGTCAGCCATCTATACGGTGTTTGTGGATGATCTACCCAATGGTATGAACCCAAAATGCTTATACGTGATGTTTTCAAAGTTTGGAGTTGTTAAGGATGTCTTCATTCCAAATAAGAGGAGAGTAAAATAGTCCAGATTCGGCTTTGTACGTTATGATTGCCACATTGCGGCTGGAGTAGCGGTTCAGAAAACAAATGGGATATGGTGTGAAGACAAGGTCTTAAAAGTGAAAAGGGTAGAGAATGGAAATAAACAGAATGGGAAAGATCAGCATAAAGTGCAAAGTGTAACATCCAAGCAGAAACCAGAAGTACCAGGGTGATTGATCACAGCTGGACACGTAAGGAAAGGATCCTACGCTGATGTGGTGAAAGGTCTCAAAGGCAGAGAAAGCGGAAAAGGTAATGAATACAGAATCATAGCAGAGGAGTATGGGAACGGCTAGCTATATTCTATCACAGTATTAAAATTACGAGATCAGTGCAACCTCTTGGATCTGAAGTCGGAATTCACAAGAAGGGGGTTAAAAGATTTAAAAGTTAGAGAAGGTGGAGAGAGGGTAGCATTTCTATCCTTTCCATCTGAAGCTGATATGGAAATTATATTGCAGGAAATGGAAGCTTGGATTTATGACTGGTGTGAGAGCTGTACTAGATGGGTATGTGGGTTGAAATTTGAGAATGAAAGATTGGTCTGGCTTTGATGTGTTGGTGTTCCACCTCATTTATAGAATACAAAAAATTTCCAACGCATAGGGGAACTGTGAGGGGAGCTAGTAGAGATGGATGATAACATCACAAGCATGGATTCCCTTAAATGCGGAAGAATTAGAATCTGCACCAACCAACTGGAAAGAATTGACAAAATGGTGTTGTTAGCGTTCAGGGGTAGTACTCATCCCATTCATGTAGTAGAGGAAAGTATTTTTGGTGATGGATTGCTTGGGAACCATTGTATTTGTAAAGGACAACTAAGTGAAAGGGCCTCAGTTGGTCATAGTACTAGCTTTGATCAAAGCTCTGCGCAATACCAAGGGAACAAGGAAGAAGAGGAGGACGTGGCTTGCAAAGAGGCTGAGGTGGCTTGCAAAGAGACTGAGGTGGCCAAGGAGGATATGGAAAACGAAAATGTTGAGCTGGAGTTTCAGGGTGACATGGCAGGAAAGACAATGGTTGAAGTGGTCGACAGGCAGGTAGATGTGGGGCAAGCCTGCAACTATTCATCATTATCAATGGTAAATGAATCAGATACAAACTTGGCAGCTCAAGACATAAAGAGGACGACAATAATTTAGTATACAGGTCCCAAGGGCGACATGCCTAATTGCGCTGGCCAGTGTGCTGAGGATTGGGGAAAACGGAGAGTTAGAGATCAAGGTCAGTCTGATGGGCTTATGAGAAGTATTGGGGAGTCTGATCTATGTAGGCCTAATATTATATTGGAAGTAGTTCTAAATAATGACAAGCCCAATGCTGTTTGTCTTAGGCCTGATAAGTCAGGTTTTCGACCTGAAGAGTGTAGTAAGGGCCCAATTGTGGGGGAGAGGTCTAGTAAGCAACCCAATTGTCTTGGGCCTGATAAGTCATGTTTTCGACCAATCCGTTCTTTTGAACAACCCACTGATTTGGTGGAGGCATCATCGATGGAAGCCCAGAACTATCAGGGGAATGAATTGCAACTCCAGAGAAGAAAAGGTAAAGTAATTCTACCAGGTAGGAGTAGGGATTTTAGAGGGACTAGTAGGGAGAAGGTATCAGGATCCAGAAGGAAATCAAGGTCGAAAAGGATTGCTGTTTCGAGGCGGTTTTCAAAGTGGAGTTCTATTTCGTAGAGCAGTAGCGACAGTATCAACTTCAACCTCGTTAACTAACATCTCGGTTAACCAGTTGAAGAAGCTCAAGGAAGTGCAGGATACCATTCAGGTAGGAAAAGCCTTGCGGTTGAATTTTGGGGGTTTCGAGGCTGAATTAGTAAACAAGATTGTCCAGATGGAAGAGGATGATGAGGCGAGAGTTACAGGGGTACATGAAGGCGGCAATGTGTAAAGGAGCACCAAAATGGCATATAGGAGTATTGTCAGTTTTCTTATGAAGATCTTATCATGGAACGTGAGAGGAATTGGAAGAGTAGAGAAAAGAAGAAGAATTAAGGTGCTTTTAAGAGAAAAAAAGGTGGATATGGTGCTGCAACAAGAAACTAAAAAATCAGCCGTTGATGAAAGTGTAGTGAGGTCATTATGACCATTTGATTCCATGGAATTCATGGCTGTGGATGCAGAAGGCAGTGCGGGTGGTCTATTATGCATTTGGCGACCTGAAGTGTTTGCTTTGAAGGACTGTTGCAACTCTCGGAGGTTTGTGTTAATGGCAGGTATGATTTACTCTAGTCTTGAGTGTGTAATTTGTAATATTTACGTGCCAAATGAAGAGGTAGATAGAAGTCATTTATGGGGTGTGTTGTCCAGATTGAAAGATTCATTTCCTAAACCATGGTGTTTAGGTGGTGATTTTAATGAAGTCTCATCTTTAGTAGAGAGAAAAGGTTGCCTAATGAGGAGTAGGGGGATGAATGATTTTAACAGTTTTATTAACAGTTTAGAGTTAATGGATATGCCAATGTTAGGGAGGCAGTATACATGGGGTAATTCACGACATTGGAGCAGAATTGACAGATTTTTAGTAAACCCGGAATGGTTAGAGTGGTTCAAACTTAAGGTTTAGGGTCTACCTAGATTAATGTCTGACCATTGTCCCATAGTTTTAATGGAGGATGATAGAGATTGGGGGCCCAAGCCCTTTAGGTTTATTAATGCCTGGGTGCTGCACCCTATGTTCCTAAAGGAAATTCAAAAGGTGTGGGAAAACACACAGTTGGATGGGTGGGCTGGGTACATCATCATGACCAAACTGAGATCCTTGAAATTGGCTTTGAAAAAATGGAACTCTGAGGTGTTTGGGAATGTAGAGTCTCAAATTAAAAATGCTGAATCAGAATTGCATACCATTGACCTGCAGGCTGAATATAGACCTCTCAATCAGGAAGAGGTTGCTAGGAAAAAAGAGGTGCTAAGTCTGGTCTGGCAACTCAAGAAGAGAAATGAGTGGTTATGGTTACAAAAATCAAGGCTAGATTGGGCATTAAAAGGAGATAAGAATACAAGGTTCTTCCATGTCATGGCAACATCAAGACAAAGTAGAAATTTGATTAATTCAATAAGGGTTGGGGAAAATTTATTAGAGGAGCCAGAGGAGATTAAACAAGCAGCCTATAACCATTTTAAGGTGCATTTTGAGGAAAAGTGGAAAATCAAGCCTGGAATTGGTGGGATCTTCAAGAAGGTGGACTATAATCAAGCAAATGAGCTACTGGAAAAAGATTTTTCTGAGTCAGAAGTGTGGAGAGCAATAAAGGAGTGTGATGGTAATAAAGCTCCAGGACCAGATGGGTTTAATATGATATGTTTTCAAAAGGGGTGGAAAATCATGAAGAAGGATATCATGGCATTCATGAATGAATTTCATAAAAACAGTAAATTGGGCTTTGGAGTAAATTGCTCTTTCATTACTCTGATCCCTAAAAAGGACTGCCCATCCTCTCTTGGTGACTATATGCCAATTAGCTTGATAAATTTTGTCTATAAAATTTTAACGAAGGTATTGGCACACAGATTCAAGCAAGTACTGCCTTTCATCATTGACAATGTACAATCTGCTTTTTTGGGTGGAAGAAACATCATAGATGGAGTCCTTATTGCCAATGAGGTTGTGGATTGGTAGAAAAAGTTGAAGAGGAAGGGATTAATCCTAAAGTTGGATTTCGAAAAGGCATATGATTCGGTGAATTGGAATTTTTTGTTACATATGTTAGAGAATTTTGGGTCTGGTTCTAGATGGAATGAGTGGATGAAAGAATGTATTTCTTCAACTCGAGTATCTGTGCTTGTGAATGGTTCCCCGTCTGATAAATTTTGTCCACAAAGAGGGTTAAGGCAAGGAGACCCACTCTCACCATTTCTGTATAATGTTGTAGCTGAAAGGCTTAATATTTTAGTAAAGAGAGCAAAGGAGTTGGGATTTATTAAAGGGGTGGAAGTGGGCTCTAGAAGGATTAATGTTTCCCATCTTCAATTTGCGGATGATACTTTATTTTTATGTGAAGCTACCTGGTTAGAAGTTGAAGCAATTAAAAGAGTTTTAAGATGTTTTGAAATAGTATCTGGGCTAAGAATAAATTTCCATATAAGTGTAGTCTGTGGAGTGGGTGTGGATGATGAGTTGGTGCAAGAGTATGCAGCTAAATTAAATTGCTTGGGTCAATAGCTTCCTTTGAAGTATTTAGGGTTGCCGCTTGGTGCTAATCCTAGTCGAAGACAAACTTGGAAACCAAATATTGAGAAGGTCAAAAAGAAACTGGCAGGATGGAAAAGAAGATTATTATCATTTGCAGGTAGAATGGTTTTGATAAAATTAGTGCTATCTTCACTACCCATCTATTACATGTCATTATTTAAGTTACTAGAGTGTGTTGCTAAGGAAATTGATAAATTGCAAGCAGCATTCTTGTGGGGGGATACAGAAACTCAGCGAAAAGTTCATTTGGTACGATGGCAAGAAGTGTTAATGAATAAGAAACAAGGGGGTTTGGGAATCAGAGATTTAAGAGTGGCAAATCAGTGTTTGTTATTAAAATGGTGGTGGAGGTTTGCTCAGGAGGAGGGTGCATTATGGAAATCAATTCTGTGTAGTATATATGGTTCTGTTGGAGGGAAGTGGCTGCCATTGCTTCCAGATTCAGGTAATGTGTCTAAAATCTAGAAAGATATAGTGGGATTAGCTCACAGCAACTCTAATCTATTTAATTTTTATAGGGCAAATGTGGAAATTTCAATTGGCAATGGTAGGAGAATAATGTTTTGGGTTGATATATAGAAGGGGGAAGCTAGCCTTAGTTCCTAGTTTCCTCGATTGTATCAGTTGAGTGAAGAAAAAGAGATCTCATTGAGGATGATGCTATCAAGGAAAGCCTTCTCTAATGAATGGGGTTTTAGTTTTCGAAGACCTCTACATGCTTGGGAAGATAATGAACTTTCAAGGCATACTGCTCTACTGAGTGCTGGCCCAAGTCTGAACCTGGAACAAGGTGATTCCATGAAGTGGAAAGCAGACCCAACTGGGGTATTCAAGGTGAATTTTGCTTATAAATGGTGTGAGTTGGTGAATGGTATAACATCAAGCTCCACAGGGCTAATATGGAATACTTTTGCCCCACCTAAATCCAAGTTTATCATCTGGGTAGCATGGAAAGGCAGATTGAAGACAGGTGAGTTTTTGAGCAGAATAGGAGTGTTGAGGGGCAATGTGAACTCATCTTGCATTTTCTGTAAAGAGGCAATGGAGTCTTTGAATTATATCCTTCTATTATGTCCTGTTGTTTGGAAAATCTGGTCAAATATAATGCAGTGGTGGGGTTTGCCATGGGTAGTTCCAGGGTCATTGGAAGGACTGTTACAATGGTGGTTGAGTTGAAATTTTAGGAAAAATGAACGAGTTTGGAGGGTTATCCCAGCAGCCGTGATCTGGTCAATTTGGAAATGTAGAAACGATTGTGTATTCTCTAGTATACAACCTAATCTGGTGGAATTATGTGATCTCATTAAAGTTCGGATAGCTCTGTGATGGAAATCTTTTGAACCGAGCTGCTCATTTTCTGTTACGGATGTTGCGTTTAATATGCAGCAGGTGTGAAGTTGCTAATAAGATTCAAATGAGCTTTTGGGAGGTTTTCTGGGTGCTGGTATGGGCTATGAGGGCAGTGAACCAAAGGAGATTACTACTGATGCTGGTACTATTTGTTCTTTCTTGATGTGCTGCTTCTTGTTTTTTAGTGGCAAACCAGTTGAGTGGAATGAATTAACAGAGTTGGTGAAGGTAAGGGTAGCACTTTGAAGTAAATTGAATATTGAGGGGATGCATTTCTCAGTGTAGCAGATAATCATTATTTTGCATAAGATCAAGGCTTGTGTTGGGAGGAGAAGTTTGCCCCTTGGTTGATGTTTTGCTGCTGTGACTGGGATCTGGGAGTGCTTGTGGTGTGCTACTGGTCTCTCAATTAAGGATCTATCTGTGTTGGTTGCTGTTGTTTTTTGTAGATTTTTTTGCTGCTTTTGTTCTATTGGTTTGCTGCTTTAGTGCTGAGGCTGATCTGTTATGTGCAACTGGATGCTGGTGGTATGTTGCTCTGTTGCAGCTGGTTGCTGGTGGCTGCAGTTTGGATGTTGTATGGCTGTAGATGTTGTGATGTTGCTACTGGCTTGGCTCTGGATGTGCTCCGGTTATTTGTTGTTTTTCCTTTCTTCTCTTTTTGTCTCTTTTGATTGGTTCCTCGCCGATCTTGGGTTAAGTGCTAGCAAAGGATTATGTTACTTTATCGGTGCCAACCTAGTTAGAATTGATATGGATAGTTATAATGCTCTTTGTACTTCCCTTCTTTATTGATGTAAAGTTCGCTTGTATCTTACTTTTCTCATCAATAAAGTTTCTTTTGCTGATCAAAAAAAAAATATTACAAAATCTTTGTTAGGGTTAGTGATTTAGGCATTCTAGAACTATCTAAATTATCAATTTACGTAACCAATTGTCATATAAAGCCATATTATTTACACAATGCTAAACAGAAAGAATCCCAAAAAATATATTTCCTAAAATTAAAAGAAAATGAAAAAATTGATAATAATTTTTTGGATAAAAACTTGTTAGGATAGAAAAAACTTACACATGCATAGTCACAAAGCTCTATATTTTTTCATATACATTCTGTTTGCACCAATTCGCAGCTTGGATCTGTGCCCATCACTGTTTTGATTTGTTGTAGTGAAGAGGAGAGTGAGACGGGATGAGATAGATTTAGCTTTTAATCTTGAGCCGAAGGTTGTCTGTTCGTGAAAGATCGATTGTGTTTGAGAGAGGTTACTAGAACTAGCCCACAGAGGTCATCAGAGTTGGTCCATGAATTTACGAAATTGTCCACTTATGTACAGCATACATAGCACACAAAATGCAGGCAAAAGTGGAAAGAAAAGAATGAGTCATGTTACTGTAGCTACTACTAACTTCCTCTTATTATGTGTATAGATATAAATAATAGTCAAAGAAAATCAATGCATGAACATGAAGTTTAGGGAAAATGTTATATATACATCCTATCATAAAATTTATAATTTTATTATAGTTTTTTTGTAATTAATTATAAAATACGTAATCTCGTTATAAATTGGAGTAATATAATGTCTAAAATTGTGATAGGAGAAAAAATTGAATAGATAGTCAAAAAAAATTAAACGGATAAAATATTTGAACAGATAATTAAAAAATTAAACGGAATAAAATTGAAAACAAAATTTCCTTCAAAATAATAAATAGACTTCTCATCACAATAGTTTACAAAGAGAGGACTTCTCACATCTTACCCCCTAAAGTCCTCTTTTTTGGTTGGTTGGCATGGAAAAACAAAATTAAAACTTCTGAATTCTTGCACAATCTTGGCATTCTAGGCAACAACCTTTCCACCTCTTGCATCTTCTGCAATGCTGCTCCAGAATCTGCTCAGCATATTTTGATTCATTGCTCTTTCTCTTGGGCTATTTGGTCCTCTGTGCTTCAAGATTGGGGTCTTCAATGGTGCATTTCTTTATCTGTGGCAAGTTTATTCAACTGGTGGATAGGAGGCGAATTTTAAGTCTTTTCTCAGGAAATTTTGGAGAGCAATTCCCCTAGTTGTCCTCTGGTCTCTTTGGAATCATAGGAATGAGTGTGTTTTCTCTAATGTCCCTCCTAACTCGGCTGACCTGTGGGATCTCATCAAGGTTAGATTAGCATTTTAGCTTAAAGCCTCTCTAAAGGACTTCCCCTTCTCTGTTAATGATATTATTCTGAATTGGACGCAAATAAGGGGCTGCCATTGATTTTCTGTTCTATTAGGGGAAGTGTGGTCAATTTGTCAAGCTAGGTTTTGTTGTTTTGTATGCCACTGTACTGCTCTGGCTTGCTATAAGAGGATCTGAAGGTTGAACCTATTCAATTTTCTACTTTCAGTCTTGGGTTACTTTGTTAATTCAAGAGAGGTTGGGTTTGTTTGTTTGAAGGTCCAAGCTGCAAGCTATTAGTTAGTTTTGATTTGTTTGTAGGTCAATTCAGGAGAAGTTGCCTCTATCAAGCTCCAAGCTCCTCTGTTTTTTAGTTCTGTTTGTTTGCTGTGTTGTTCTCATTCTGTTGCTTTGCTTTGTTTGTTGGTCTGTTGGTTCCTCACCAACTGGAGTTTGGAGCTTGTACTAGCTCCAAGCTCCTCTTTATTGATGTATCTTCTCATACTTTGTATGTTTCATCAATAAAGATTTCTTTTACCGATAAAAAAAAAAATAAAAAAAAATAGAGGACTTTTCACTAGGAAAAATATTTGTAAGACTATATGCCTTATACTCTCCTTAAATTGGATTTTTCGACATTTTTTTTTTTTTTTGTCTTTCAAAAGTCAAAAATATTAATTTAACAATAAACATTGTTCAAAAGGTCGCAATTCGAAGAAGAAATTTTGAATGGACATTTTTTAAGAAGGGTTGGATTTATCTTATATTAGGATCTCAACATGAGAGAATTTGAGATGCCAGTAAGGTGCATTATGAGTCTTTTTTTAATGATCCGAACCGTTCATTTTGTAAAGCCCTTAATATATATTATCCATGAAAAAATTTAAAGTGATCCGATAATCGTAACGTTTTAATTTTGTCGCATTTGTGTATAAAAATGAATGGTTAATTTCAAAAATATATTTATCTTTCATTTTTTCGGAAACAAATGTAATAAAATGAAAGTTATAATTATTGAATTGAATTTTCATGGATAATATACATCGATGGCCCTACAAACTGAACGGTTCAAAATATTAAAACGGGACTTGTGTTGGGCTTGTAAGTCCCTCAAGTTCTCTCATGTTGAGATTCTAACATAAGAGAAGCCCAATCAGTGTAAGAACTAGCTTGTCTCCACTCCTTTACAAGATTGGATAGTAGATTTTTTATTTTAATTTTTGAATCCGTTATGAGTCTGGTTTTAATGATTTGAATCACTGATCTTTATATAAGTGTGTAGATCATCTTTGAAAAAATTCATATCGATTACATAAGCGTAACACATAATTTCATTAGACTTGTCTTTAAAAAAATGAACGTTTTATTTTTAAAATTATGCTTATCATCCATTTTTTAAAGACAATTGCACCAAAATTGTGACCATCCTTATCGAACCGATATAATTTTTCTAAAGGATAATCTACATATAATTTTCCAAAAAATAAATTCACTTTGCTTGGTTTCATTTTTCTAAAAACACTTTTTAGAAAATTCTACTTTCTTATTTTTTTTGTTTTTTTGTTTTTACTGAATTTTTTTAATATTTTAAGTATTTTTTTTTTTTACTTTTTAGACATACCTAACATAAATATACCTAAAAATTAAAAAACTTTTTAAAAATTCACTAAATACCAAAAATACAAAAAAAAAAAAAAACCGAGAATTCAGTACATTTTTTGTATTTTTATGTATTTATTAATTTTTTAAAATATTTTTTCATAAATTTTTTACTTTTTACATACATCTAAATAAGGTGCATCTAAAAAAGTAAAAAAATTGTTTCAAATTTTAAAAATATTCACTAAAAACAAAAAAAAACACGAAAAACTAAAAAACTCAATTTTCAAAAAACTTAATCCAAAAAACTCAAACCAAACACACTAATGATTTTGATTATCAAAACAAGATTTGTAAAGCCCAAAATTAGACTTCTCCATCCTCATTGAGCACTGGAGACAACCAGAGTTCCTATTTGTATCCATTTTGAACCCAGAGATGATGTATCATGCATTAAATAATATTTACAGTTGCATAAAGTAAATAGGACTGTAAAATAAATCATGTTATTTGAGTTTGATTTGTGTTTAGCTCATTTAAAATCCGTAATATTTAACTCAATAAACTTATATGCACTATAAAAATGAGTTTTTTGAATTTGGTTCATTGTCAACTTAATTAAATCTTATTTAAGATTAATCAAAAAGTAAACAAATTAAATTTGAATATATTTCAAAACTTATTAAGCTTTGAAACAAACTTTTAACAATTTATCATCTAACTCAACTCAACTCATTTACTATCCCAAAAATAGGAACAATGTGAAATACTATTTTATTGAATGTTCTTTGTCTATACCCAAAAAAAGTTGGGCATACCCTAGATCTAAAGGAAAAGGGACATGGAATCACCCCCCGAACACCCACCACATAAGGCTTGGCCTCATAATCACAATTATGGAGTTTGGATAACATACCACTCTGGCACAACGCCATAGGTGATTTCAATTACTTAAAAATCTAACTTTATGTAGTTAAAGATTGCTCCCCAACTTGGACGATGCTAAAATTGTGTTTGGGCTTTGACTTTGGGTTGGGGCAAAACTTCGCCCAATCCGAAACCTTCTTATTAGTTTTCTTTAGACGGGTGAGTGTATGCCTGGGTCTGGCCCATAATAAACCCAATTATACCGATCCAGTGTCTTAGGTGACAATCTAATAATCAGACTCCCCCCCCCCCAAATCGAAAAATAAAGGATTGAGATTCTCTCAAATTGAAACCAACTATCATATTGGGGTTCGTGAGATCATCTATGGATACAGTAAGGCCTATCACGAGTCTCATTTCGATAATTCAAAACGTTTATTTTGTTAATTACTTTGTGTATATCATTTATATAAAAAATTTGATCGATCTGATAATTGTAACCTATTAATTTATCACATTTGTCATAAAAAAATAAATTATTTATTTTTAAAAATACAATTATCATTAATTTTTTTAGTGACAAACGCAATAAATTGAAAAGCTAATGATTATTAAATTGACTTAATTTTCGGTGTGAATGATATACACAAAGTGATCGACAAAATGAATAGGTCGGAATTGAAATAGGATCCATAGTAGGCCTCATGGGCCCGAATAGCATAAAGGCAATCCTTCTCTTTTTAAAAAATATATCATTTATTTTTATTTTTTTTTTAAGACAAACATAATAAATTAAAAGGATTACAATAATTAAATTGATCAATATATACGAAATATTTTACAAAATAAACTGTTTAAATTATCAAAATAAGATTTATAGAAGTCTGATTGGCTCTAATATGATAGTCAAGTTCAAATTTAAAACTGAATGAAAACTAAACCTAAAATGCAATATCATGAAAAAGAGTTTGACACAATTTGTGTGGCCCATTTCAGACGAATTCCTACCATGTGATGTACTCTGATCACAAAACTGCATCTACTTTGAACCACAGGATGATTGATCCATGACTGCTGATTCATCAATTCCAAGCTCGGCTTCACATCTAATTCCATGCCCTCCACCACACACGATCACAATCACCACCTCAATTAAATCCTCACCAACCTCCATCTCTCTCCTCTCAACACCTCCAAAATCAGACAAAACACTTCGTGTCACAAAACCACGCCACGTCATTGCATGCAACCCATGCATGACAACTCTAACGAACACGTGACACCACCCTTCTCAACACGTACCACCCCTTCTCTCCCTTCTCCACCTACATATATACATATCATCTAAATCCCAATATCACAAATACATTTATATATATATCAATAATTTCAAATCAAATATCGTCTGATTAGTTTTCCACTGTCCGATTTCTTACCAAAAATGGCCGAGCAATTCCAACAGCGATACCAGCAGCAGAACCAGCCGCAGGCTCACCAGATGGTGAAGGCCGCAACGGCCGTCACCGCTGGCGGGTCTCTGCTGGTTTTGTCTGGTTTGACTCTGGCCGGGACTGTGATCGCACTGGCCTTGGCCACACCTTTGTTGGTGATTTTCAGTCCGGTTCTGGTCCCGGCCGCAATAACGGTGTGTCTTTTGATCATGGGGTTCTTGACGTCGGGAGGGTTCGGGTTGGCGGGAATCAGCGTGCTGTCGTGGATTTACAGGTACGTGACGGGGAAGCACCCGCCCGGTGCGGACCAGCTGGACCAGGCGAGGACGAAGCTGGCGAGCAAGGCGAGGGAGATGAAGGACAGGGCTGAGCAGTTTGGGCAGCAGCACATCAGTGGTTCACAAGCTTCTTGAAATAAGCTTGTTTTGAATGTGTTTGTGTTTTATTTAAGTCTTCTTTCTTGTTGTTTTTGTGTTCATAATAAGGTTTCTTGAAATAAGCTTGTTTTGAATGTGTTTTATTTAAGTCTTCTTTCTTGTTGTTTTTGTGTTCATAATAAGGTTGTTTTGAATGTGTCTCTGTTCTTGAAGCTTTTTGTTTTTAAAATTTTTATTTTAATTTTAATCTTGAAGTGCGTAATATGAGATTTAGCTCTTTCTAGAGAATTTAGGGCCTTTCTTTCCTAAAAGTATTAGCAAAATTGTCATGAATTATGAATCATGAAAGTTTATCCTGAATTTTATCCAAATTATGAATCATGAAAGTTTATCCTGAATTTTATCCTAAAAATGAGTTTTGGTTTTGGGTGGTGTAAATTTAAAATTATTGGGGATGTACTATAACAAATTAAAGTTTAGGGACTAATTTTTTTTATCTCTAAAATTTTATTCTTGAAAATATTTGGAGACTAATTTCATGTTTTAAAAGTCGTCTTGAAAAGTTTTTTTTTTATTTTTATTTTTAATTTAGTGGCCAAATTGTGGAGACGTCAACAATTAATGTATTTTTAGGACAAAATAATTTGTCTTACTTTTTTTTAGACAAAAAAAATTTGATTCAAAAGATAGTAATTTATCATTAACGTTTTGTTTGTTTAGTCATAAAATATTTTTTGGATAAAATATTTTTTTTTTATGTTTGGTGGTGACGGTGGTGGTGGTGGTTTTTGGATAAAATATTTTTTTTTATGTTTGATGGTGACGGTGGTGGTGGTGGTAGTGGTAAAACGAAAGTGGAGGTTGAGATCATGGCATGGTTGTGGGGCAACACAGCGGCAGTCAGTGACGGTGACGGTGACCGTGGCTGTGATGATGGTGGAGGTGATAGTGGTGGTGGTAGTGTGGTGATATGGTAAAATTTTAGTTCGGGAAATGTTTTCGCCTTTTAAAAGTAAAAAATATTTTCTTGTCCGTATAGATTTATTTTCTGTTGATTATGGAAAATATTTTTCATTAATTTTTGTTTTTTATTATATCAAATATTAGAAATTATAAAAAGGGCATAAATGTTTAATTTCATTTCTAAAAATATTAGGGTTTGAATTAGCCGTCTTAATTTGAGGGAATGTTATTTCATTTTTAAAAATATTAGGGTTTGGATTTCTTTGAATTGACCATCTTAATTTGAGAAAATGTTTGGATTTAATAGGTTTATTTTGGAACTGATTTTGATAATTCGAATCGTTTATTTTTTGATACTCATAGAATATTTATTTAAGAAAATTAAGATGATTAGGTATTAATAATTATATATTTAAATTTATATTAAAAAAAGTTTTTTTTTAAAATTTTAATTGTGGTTTATTTTTTAAAAATTAACGTGATTCAAATATATAATTTTTTTGATTATTTTAAATTTTTATATGAATATTTATTCAGTAAATTTTGAAAAATGAATGATTTTGGTCATTTAAATTGGTCTTTAAATGGATCCATTAAATTTAAAAATTCTCACAAATTGAATGGCCAATTGAATCTAATTTCAAAAATATAATTGTGATAATTTTGATAATAAAAGTGATTTTATCGTTAAAATTTTAGTTTTTTGTCGTGTGTGTATCACATTCATAATGGACGTATATTATTGAATTTTTTTATTTTTTTTGTGGATTAATTTTTTGAATTTGTAACATTGTTTGAGAATGAGATGCTCTATAATACTTTCGGCAATAATTAAAATTAGAGGTTTTTACATTTCATTTTATGGATTTATATTTTGTTTAGTCTTAATAAAAAAAAAAAGAATTAGGCTTTTAATTTTTGTTAAATTTTTAATAGTCAGAATTATCCCTTAAATAATTATTATAATATTTTAAAACATCATGATGATGTGATATGCATTTTAATTTAAAAATATTAAAACATCATAATTTTTATAATATATTTTTCGTTTTATTTATTTTTAATGAAATTTATATTATTAGAATCAACACAATGAGATCTTTCAAGTAAGATTAATTTTAAATATAAAAATATGGTTTTTATTATAAATTTATAATTTAGACTATTTTTAATAATGAGTTTTTTTTTTAACTTCTTGAATTTCTTAGAACTAATAATATTTACTTGGTTTAATTTTTTTATTATAAAATATATGAAGTTGGTTGAATTTAACTGATTTTTTTTTTTTGTATACAAAATTGAATAAAAAAACATATTTAAAATAGGGAAGTTAAACTAAGAAAATATATTTTATTTAAAAATTGAAAAATTAGATTGTAGTTATGAAATTTATCTAAAATATATCATTCTTAATACTAAGAAATTTTTCAGTTTCAATAAACTTCTAAATTTAAAAAATTGAGAGATAAGTCAGTTTACAATTATTTTTATTTTCTAATCATAAATTAAAATTTTGAACAAATAAAGTATTTTTCTCGCAAACAAATATACATAAATAATTTGATAAATATCACAATTATGGATGAGAAATTTTTTAGTTGGTTATACAATTATATGGAATATTTCTAAGAAAATAAAAAAATAAAAAAAAATAATGTTTTAAAATCACTTTTTTTTTAATGTTCTCAATTAAAAAAATTAATTTCATTAAAAATAAATATATATATAATAAAAGTTAAAAAAATTTTAAATTGTGAAACAACGAAATAAAAGTACCTCACGTTAGTACTGACTACTTGAGGAGCATGATCAAGTGGTGCTCGAAAGAGCTGTGATTGATGGAAATTGTGAGATTTACAATTTTGTGTTGGGATACGGGATATAATATTATTAATAGAAGCATTGTCATATGGTGTATTTAAAATATTTAATAATTTTTTTTAGCTCTTAATAAGTTGACGCTTTTTAATTCTTTTCGTCTTTTATAAGGGTTCAATAGTCATATATATATAAATATTTTGAAAATAAGATCTTATTAATTAAAAAACAATGAAGTTGAATTTAATGGAATATCAACCTTACAAATAAGATTTTTGAATAATTACCTTTTAAAATTATTGTAATAATGGTTGTGTTTTAAACTTTTAATAAGGATAAAATTTATTTTACACTATGTGGTTTCGTTTTGGACTATTTTATCTTTTATAGTTTAAATATAGGTATAGAAAGATATTATCAGGGCTTGGGGTTATACTCTTTCTAAAGTAAAAGGGTCCAAACCTCATAGGTATAAATAATTGGAACCTCAGTGAGTGATGAAATTAGTTTCTCGAATTAGTTGATCCAATTAATCAAATATTGAGTTATAAAATTTAAAAAAAGAAAGATATTATTATTAATTTTTTCATCAAAAGTAACCAAATATTGAGTTATAAAATTAAAAAAAAGAAGAAGATATTATTAATTTTTTCATCAAAAGTAACGAAAAGTTTCACTCCTTAAGTGTGGGTAATTCAAAAATTCCAAGTCTAAATTCAAAAATTATATCAAATATCAAATTAGTCCCTCGTTAAAATTTTTTATTTAATAGAATTAACTAAAAAAAATAAATTTCTTAACTACTTTTCTATACAATGATAAAAGTACTTGAATTAATTGAAATAAATTTCTGATATCATAAAAAATTATTAATTAACTTGATGATTTATTCATAAAAGAGAGTATGAAATTAGAAATTTCAAGGGGCGGGATGTAATTTCTAGAACTATAGGAGGCAAATTGAATTTTAAGCAAATCTCAAAGAGTTTATTTGTAGTTTACCCTTTAATTTATAATCTTATTAAATGAGAAATTGAGTTAAAAATTAAAATTAGATTGAGATAATTTTATGGTAATAAATTAAGTTATTTAGCTTAATTATGATTAATTTGTTAAATATACATACATACATATATGTTTGTGTGTGGTTAATTTAAAATTTTATTAAACAAGAAGTTAAGTAAAAATAAAAAATTAGATTATTGTAATTTTATGTTAATAATTTAGGGCATTTAGACAATTTATAATTTAATTTGTTAAATATGCTATTAAGATAGAAAACTATATGTAATATAAAAATAAAAATAAAATAGAATATGGCATTGGAGTATTCAAGTAATATTGTCTCTATAGTTAACAACGTTAATTTTGTATTTTAATTCAAAACAAAATTTTTTTTTTCTATATTTAAACCATAAAAGTAAAGTGTTACGAGGCAAAATCACATGTCGATAAAGTAACTTCGTTCCTTAAACAAGCAATTTAAATTTAATTGATTTTGTTTTGAATTTAAAATATCCTACAATTATTGTGGGTGATTATTGTAGAAATTTCTATTCAAACTTTTAATGAGGTTCAAAATAAAATCTTAATGGGAGGGGATTATTATGGATGATTATTGTAGAAATTTCTATTCAAATGAGGTTCAAAATAAAATCTTAATGGGAGGGTTTTTTTTAGGGGTAGGGGGTGGGTAGGAATTTCTCTGTTATTTTTTTTCTTCTTGATTTTAATTTTCATTTTTGGGGAAATTATAAACTCACCTTTTTTTTTTTTGATCAGCCAAAAAACTTTATTGATACAATGGAGCATACAAAGTATGAGGGTACATCAATAAAGGAGAAAGGAAAGAGCAAAGCATCTCGGGACTACAACTTGATGCTAACAAATTGGACACTAAGAGACCGTAACAAATGCTAACACAAGCTACCGAAGTTGGTAAGGTACCAACAAGAGGCAAAGGCCACAAATTAAGGACACACAAGCTCAAACCATCTCTGCACAACTGGAACCTCAAAGAGACAACCTGATTTGGTAAGATTGGACACAATGTCATGAACTGAATAGTCCACCTCCAAGTGCCATTTGATCCATAAAGCAATCTGCACCTTAATTTTTTCACATAATTCTTGAATATCACGATGAGCACCCTTAAACAAGCATTCATTCCTCAATTTCCAGATAGACCATAAAACAACAGAAGGGACTATCTGCCAGACTTTGAGTACCCAAGCCTCGAACTTACCTCTAGACCACCAATGCAGCAGGCCTGCTACTAATCCTGGTATAGCCCAGACCTGATCGCACCAATTAACTATGTGAGACCAGCACTTCCCACCAAAGGACAATACAGAAGTACATGATCAATAGATTCCACCTCAGATTGACAGGAAACACATAGATTATTAGCACTCATGTTAAGAGCCACTATTCTTTGCAGGAAGGATGAGGTTTTAACCTTGTCTCGCCAAGCCAACCAACAAAAAAACTGCATTTTTGAAGGAGCTAAACTCATCCACACCCCTGCTGGGACTGCCAGGCCAAGTCCTCTAGCTGCAAACCTCCACCTCCACACAGAAGCTACTGGGAACTGCCCTGAACTCTCTGCTAACCAAGAGCAAGAATCCTCAATACCAAATCTGAGAGAAAGGGATAATTCCAACATGCCTATCAGCCTCTGCAACTCCTCATCTTCCCAAGCTAATAGATTCCTTCTAAATTGAAGCTGCCACCTTCCTGAGATAATTTTCTTTGCACTAATTTGCTACAGGGACTTCTCATTCTCTGTTGATAATCTGAATAGTCTGGGAAATTTAGCTTTCAAACCTTTGTTACCTAGCCATGCATCATACCAGAATTGTATTCTCCTCACATTACCAATTATGATTTTGACCTGATCTCCATAAAACTAACCCAGTTGCTGGTTAGCCATAGAAAGCTGCGAAATATCCTTCCAAACTATTGAAGCCTCGACTGGCTGATTCACTGAGGGAATCCAACCCCCACCAATTCTGCCATACCTAGAGCATACCACAGATTTCCACAGAGCCTTATCATCCCCACCATATCTCCACCACCACTTTACTAGCAAGCACTCATTTACTTCGCCTAAGTCCCTCACTCCCAATCCTCTTTGACTCTTGCTTTTGGTGGCCTCCTTCCATTTGACCAGGTGTACTTTCCTGTTGATTGCAGTCCCTCCCCACAGAAAATTGGCCTGAAGTTTAGTAATAGTCTTGACAAACCCCTTAGGCATTTTAAAGATAGAAAGAAAATAGAATGGCAAATTGAATAGGGCTAATTTAATCAGAGTCAGTCTTCTAGCAAAAGACAACAACTTTCTCTTCCAAGAAGAGAGCTTCTTCTGAAACTTAGCCACAACTGGGAACCATGTGCTCTGCCTTTTGGGATTGGACCCTAAACGCAAGCCTAAAAAATTAAATGGCAGTTTCTTTGACAGACAGTTCAAAATCTTAGCAAAGTCCTTAGTTTGGTCTTCTTGAAAACCCACTCCACAAACAACACTTTTGTGATAATTAATCTTTAATCCAGAGATCACCTCAAAGCACCTCAATACTCTCTTTATGTTCAGAACTTCCTCCTTGCCACCTTCACAAAAAATGATAGTGTCATCTACAAATTGGAGATATGAAATTCCCAACTGATCAGAGCCAACTGTAGCACCTTTAATCAAACCCTTCTCTATGGCCCTTTCCAATAAAAGATTAAGACCTTCAGCTACAACAATGAACAAAAAAAGAGATAAAGGGTCCCCTTGCCTTAACCCCTTCTGTGGTTGGAACTTCTCAGTGGGTGCACCATTGACCAATATTGACATCTTAGCTGTTGTAATGCAAGTCTTCATCCATCTAATCCATCTTGCGCCAAAACCAAAATTACCCAACATTGACAGCAAATATTCCCAATTTAAGGAGTCATAGGCTTTCTCAAAATCCAATTTCAGGATAATACCTCTCTTCTTAGCTCTGTACCACCCATCTAAAACTTCATTAGCTATTAACACTCCATCTAGAATGTGCCTACCACTAACAAATGCTGACTGTACCTCACTAATCACAGCTAGAAGCACCTGCTTCATTCTTCTGGATAATACCTTGGCCAAGATCTTATAAATAGAACTAACCAAGCTAATTGGCCTATAGTCACCCAAACCTGCAGGATTGTCCTTCTTAGGTATAAGCACAATGAAAGAGCTATTAACCCCCCCCCCCCCACTTGATAGTTTAGCATTTGTATGAAATTCCTAAATCATTTGAATTATTTCACTTTTCATTACAGGCAAACACTTTTGGATACATGCAAGATTGAAGCCATCTGGTCTAGGAGCATTGTTCCCATTATAGTCTTGAATAGCTGTCCAAATCTCATCTTCAGAGAACATTGCTTCCAAATTAGCTGCAGCCTTAGAGCTAATAACATCAAAGGAACCTGAAATCTTTAGCCTAACAACCCAATTCTCTGAGAACTGTTGCCTAAAATGCCTAACCACGGCTTGTTTAATCTGAACAGGGTCCTCAAGGCTCACCCCCTCCACAAGGACTGAATCTAACATATCTTTCTCTGTCTCCTACTAGCCATGATGTGGAAAAACCTAGTGTTTTTATCACCATTTCGAGCCCATAGCATTCTGGACTTTTGATGCCACAACCTCTCCTTATTTTTGCTTAGTTTCCATACCAAACTTTTAGCTTCTCTTCTGCTTCTGAGCTCCACATCAGTCAGAGGCCTAGATTCTGCCTTCAAATCGCATTTATCCAACTCCTCTTCTGCTAACTTTAGGAGAGAGTCAATATTACCAAACACCTCCTTGTTCCACACCCTTAAATGAGATCTTAAGACTCTCAGTTTTCTCATTAGTCTATATCCTGCCCAACTTGACACTTGACTGGTCTCCCAAATTTGTTGAACTTCAGACATAAAGATAGGGTGTGAAAGCCAAGGATTTAAGAAGTTAAAAGGTTTAGGACCCCAATCCCTTTCATCCTCCTTCAACAGAATTGGACAATGATCTGATATGGTTCTAGGTTAAACCCATTGCTGGAGAGAAAACTTTTCCAGCTACCTTGAATCCAACATAAATCTATCTATTCTACTCCATCTTTCCCCATCCAATGCATTACACCAAGTAAGCTGTCTTCCTAGCATAGGCAGATCAGATAATTCCAATTTGTCCATAAGCTAATTAAAGTCCTTTATCCCTCTCTCTTTTCTTGAGCACCCTATCCTCTCACTTATGACCCTAATTTCATTGAAATCCCCACCTACACACCAAGGATTTGAATAATGAGGGTATACACTTACCAGAGCCTCCCATAACTGTCTCCTTTTCAAAACCTCATTTGGAGCATAGATATTGACAATGACACACTCAAAAGAAAAGCATGTGAAACCTGATAGGAGGATAAAGTTTTTGCTGCAATAGCAGTCTATGAGCTTAAAGACATCTGGCCTCCAAATGCATAAGAGGCCATTTGCACTACCATCTGAGTCCACCCCTAAAAAATCCACCTCTTCATAAGGCCAAATGGTTTTCATAAAGCATTCATCCATAGTACTTCTTTTTGTTTTGTGTAATAATAAAACATCAACCTTCCTATCATTCACCAGATGCTTAATCTTCTCCATTTTTTCTGGCTTTCTCAGCCCTCTAATATTCCAAGATAGTGTAGACACCCCATTTTTTACGGCCTTTTAAGACTTGGATGATCTTGCAGGTACATCCGGTGGCGAGTCTGATTGGTCACTGAGTGCTTGAAGTCCGCGGCGGAACGCCACAGGTTTGAGTTTTCCAAACCCTGCATCCTTTTTGCCTCATCTTTGGACCATGCTTAGGTCCTTTCAGATTGAGGTTGGTGATGGCCTGCCGGCCATTTTCAAGGGCTACCGGCCATGGCTTTTGGCTTGCCGGCCATTGATGTGCCTGGCCGGCCACCAATGAACCCTTGCTGGCCATCACTGATGGCCGACTGGCCAGCAGTGTTCCAGCAGATATTTTGTGATATTTTGTGCCAGCTGTTTGCACAGATTGATGCATCTTCCAACACGTGTGTGGTTAGATCTTTGTGAAGAGAACTTGTATTTTCTATATATATGACCCCTCTCTTGCATATGGGGAGGTTAGAAAATTTTGAAGACAAATTCTCTCTCTCTCTCTCTAGAATTTCCTCTCTCTCTTGTTATTTTGTGCCTTTAGTCTAGTTTCTCTACACTTTTGCACATCAACCCTAAACCAAACACTCTCACCTTGGAGCTGAGGTCTCTTGAGGTCCTTTTTGAGCTCTAGAAGTGGATTTTGGCTTTATTTAGCTTGTTTTGTTGCTCTAAATTGCATCTTGTCTTCAAGAGGTACAACACTTGTATTTTAAGCTTCTTTTAAATACTTGTTTTGCCATCTTTACATGCTGTTTTTGAGCTGGTTTTGACCTCCAAAAATCTCTATTTTTATGGTTTAAAAATGGTGGTTTAAGGCCCCTTTTGAGTTAGGGGTGGTTCACCCTTTTGCTACTTAGTTTGTTATGCTTTTGTGCCTTTTTTCAAAGCTTTTAAATCAACCTTTTTTTTTCCTTTTAACCACTGAATTTCAGAGAATTTTTAGTGGTAAAAACCTTGTTTTCAAGTCCAAAATTAGAGGGGTTAGCATCCCCTCCTTGTGTCATGTTTGCATGTCTAGATAGCTTTACATGTTAGCATGTTTTTCTAGCAATTTGTAGCTTAAGTCCAACATGTTTTTGCCTCTGTTTTGACTAGTTTTGGCTCTGTTTTGGGTTGGTCAATTCAGTTGAGGCTTGTATTGCATAGTTGTAGGGTTAATTCCTTAACTAGCTCATTGTTTTAGGTCTTTAAACATGAGTTGCTTGAGTTGGTTGCATGTAATAGTGTCATTTTGCATGTAATTCCAGCATACATAGCTCTGTCACATTCTCATTTGTTTCACTCTTTCAATTGCTTTTGAGAGTTGCTTCAAGTTTGAGATTCTTTAAGCTTGAGATAGAGTTTATACTTAATGGTTTAATCCTCTTTGAGGATTCATTATCAACGCCATGAATTCTCTCTTGCCTTACATCATCCTTTGGTTGATGCTTCTTTCTCTTTAGAAGACTTTGACCAATGGACTAAATCAACTAAAGAATGAGTTGGTAACTTAAAATGAGTAAACAAAAGTGATAAGTAAAACTTGAGCAAGATAAGCATATTGTGTTGCATTGCATGTGTTCAATTAGACGTTATATTGAACACAAGGAAGATTGGAGCATTTCATACTCAAAGTGATGAAATGAGCCAATCTCCTTGGTCTCCATTACCCTTGATCACACATGATAGGGTGATGGTCTCGAGTCTTGTTTTTGCATACAATGAAATTGTATTTCTTGGTTCTTTGGCCATCATGCATTGAAAATGCTTGGTTGGTGGTTTTGGAGCGAAGAGTACCACTCCTTCGAGCTGTTTTGATGATAAGGAGTGGTACACAGTACATACAACCTGTGAAATTACTTCTTTTCTGCTCTGTGTTGTGCTTTGTTGCAGCAGAATGAAGTTGTTCATCAGTGGCCGGCAGGCCATACACTGATGGCCGGCAGCCTCCATTGGTGGCCGGCTAGCCACTGATGTACTCTCAGAATAGTGTCCTTTCAGCATACCAGAATTCAACTATGCAAACAGAGGCAGTCAGCAGCAAAGTAGTGGCATTCTGGGTGGAAAACGAGCGCGCGCATGTGCATTTGATGCGTCTCAAGTTTAACTAGCTAGAACAGCATGCTTATTGTTATTTTTGAGCTGGTTTTTTACTTAATTAATTTAGTTTAATTAACTAGCGCAACATGTATTTGATTAGCTTAGATTAGTTAATTGATTGTTGTAATAATTAAGTAGCTAGCTTTAGTTATTTCTTTATTTTGTTTTGTATTAATTAGCTTAGCTTAGATTAGCTTTATTTGGACCCTCCTTCACGAGGGCACAATGTTGTAATAAGGGTGCGTGCGTGAGTGTATGTTTTCCAACCTCACGTCTTTCTCCCTTTTATATAATCGCTTTTGATGGTTAGATTATGGACATTTTCAATTAACATACCTTATGTTTGCATGTTTGTATCCATTCATTTGTCTTGCATGCACCAAGGCTTGGCGCATCATTCAAATTGCATTGTCTTTTCAATACTTCTCTGAATACGTGTTTCAAAGCATGCTATCAAAGTGTTGCAAATACCATGATTAAATAGCCAAGCCTATTTAGTTGCATTATTGCATACGTTGCATTAGGCATCTTGTATAGTTAGGATCAGGCATCTTTCTAACTAGTTTTTGTTTTGCCTCTGAGTACTCGGTATGTTTTTAATCTTTAGCATATTGCATGAGTGTGATTGCCATATTGCCATGTTTCGCATGCTTACCATGAGGCTATGTACTTACTTGTTAACTGCACGAATGCCTGTGGATGAAGGCTTGTCGTTTGAATTGGAATGATTCAACGAATGTGCGTTTTAAGCCCACTTGATTGTGGCAAAATCATGTTTTAAGCCCACCATGTTTGGTGGCAAATCCACATCTTTAAGCCCACTTGCGGGTGGCAACTTCAAATCATTTTCGTAAAACAAACATGACTTGAAATGTTCCAATTCTTGCAATTTTAGTTTATACTTGCTTGTGCGCGTCACATAGTAATGTTAGCTAATAACCGGAATAAGAACACATGAGGTTTATAAAACATCATATCATGATTAGTAGAGGCCGATCTTTTGATCGGGCGAGTGGGGGTGCTCATTTCATGACCTTCTCCTCTCGTACCTAAGTTCCCGAGCCGAGGCAACTTTGGTGATGACGGACACGTGGCCTTTGGCACAAGTCAGGGTTTCCTAAATTTTCCCAAAAACAAAATATTTAGGTGGCGACTCTGTATTTGGCAAAGTAGTCCAATTTTGACATTATTTGATTAAAATCAATTTTCCAAAAAGGTTTGCCGAATTCGGACTCTTTGGTGATTATCAGTTTCAAATTGCACTTGTGAGACTAGATTCAGAACCACAGGTAGAGTCTGAACTGTGAGGCCTTCTTTTCAAACCTTTTCCGAAAGATAGGGCGTAGAAAAAGGCGAGTCCACAGTTTCTGGCAACTCTGCTGGGAATTTAGAGAACTTGACTCAAACTCATGATATGTTGTTTTACCTACACTTATGTGTTTCTTTGCATTGTATTTGCATTGGTGCATCTAAGTCACAGTGTTTGCTATCTGCTATTCCTGAGCGGTTTGCCAGAGGCTTGCTTGGAAAAGCTTGCCAAAAGGCTGACTGGTTGCGGGCTCTGCCACGATGGGAACATAACCCTTGGATCTGGACTACTGTTGTACCATTTGATCCTCCTTTCACTTCTCGGTATTAGGTGTGAGAGGTATATTAGGTGGTCTTGCTGAGGTATCCTTTTTGACCAATCGACCTAGTTGCATATCGAAAGCCATAGAGACTGTTCCAAACTAGGACAGGTTGCTCACCAGAATGCAGGATTGTTTGAAACCGCTTGTTTGCGTAGTGAACCCCTAGCTCCTTATGAAATTAGGACATGGTAACCCTACCTCATCATAGGGGTGTTTTGGTTCTCACTTGCTTGATACGTGCTTTTAGAGTGAAACTCTGCAGGAATGTATATATTAGTTGCAAGTCTGGGTATCAGTTTCAGGGTATCAGTTTTGAGGCAGAACTTTGGGGCATAAATCAATGTTTGAGTTCAGTTATCCAGCTTAAGATTGCAACTGCGTGTTGTTTCTGTTTGAGCCGAGGTGCTATGCGTTTTCTGATTTCTTTTGTTTTTTTTTACTTTATTTAATTTTTGCAAGGTAGTTTTTCACGATTGCTTCAAACGAGGCAGTTAGCCCCCAAGCACTCTGGACTCGAGTAAGGCAACTTTACTGATCTGGGGATCTTGTAAGAGGACAATAGTGTTTGTTTCGTTACCCCCGGTTACAAGACAGAGGAGAGTCAAGCATAACTCACCAGTTCGACAATTACCTTCATTCAGCGAAGTCCAGTTTTCTGCTTCCACTTTGGAAAGAGAGTACACACCAGTTCCAATAGATCAGCACTCCTTAGTCAATATGGAAGAAATGCTCCGCTAACTCCAACAGACTACGGAGAATATGCAGCTGGATGCTGCCCGCCAAGCGAAAATTTCAGCCCAGCAGGCTGAGTTGATCAGTAGGCTCCAGCAACAACAATAACCACAACAAGCAGCAGTTTCTACTTCATATCCACCCCCAGTCAGGGTTCCAATACCTGGGATTACAACTAATGTCCAAGAAAATACAGACATTCCGACAGAGCCAGTTCCACCCCAGACTTCCAAAGCACTGGTTTACCCAACTGAGGTGCCGTTTGAGTTTGAGGTCAACCCTACTGCGCTGAAAGTGAGCAAGCTTGAGAAGCTTTTTAAACGAGCTCAGGGTGTGAATTCGATCCCAGATATAGAGGACAGCTATACAGATTCGACAGTGACATTTCCAGATAGGTTTAAAATGCCGCATATAGACTGCTTTGATTGCTCGAGTGATCGCATGGTCCACTTGTGGCTATTTTCAGACATTCTGCGGCCGATGGGCCTATCTAGACTACAGAAGTTATCCCTTTTCAGCCGGACCCTATCGGGTATTACGGCCATTTGGTATGCTAAACTTGAAGACTCTGTAAAGAGGAGCTGAGAAGTGATGACTGAGGCCTTTATTGCTCAATACTCCTATAACACTCAAATCGAGGTCACAATTTGTGATCTCGAAGCAACTTGCCAAGAGCCGAAGGAGGGTTTCTCTGATTTCGTCACTCGGTGGAGGGCCAAGGCCTCCATAATGACCACCCGACCAGCTAAAAAGGACCAGATTAGAATGGTCATCCGCAACCTGCAACCAAGGCTATTACAGAAGATGATAGTCATACCTCTACCTACTTTTGCTGACCTCCATGAAATAGGAGTGCAGATAGAGGATGCAATGAAGCAGGGTCTGATAGACCACGAGAAAGAGCAGTCCAAGAGGGCTTTCACACGCAGTTCCAATGCGGCTACGAGTAGTAGTGCAACTGTAAGGCCTTCTAATGTTGGTATGGTCGCCACCACACCAAAAACTGCCAATCCCTTTGCCGGTACATTCGACACGACCTCACAAACAACGAAACGCCAACCCCGAGGCCAAAGGATTTTCACCCCACTATATATGTCCTTATCCGTAACCCTAAGGGTCCTAATAAAAAAAGGGCATCTGAAGCCACTAGAGCCATGCCCATTGCCCAATCCCCTCCCTCCTACACACAACCCGACCAAATACTGTGCCTTCCACTAACAGCATGGTCATGACACCGAACTATGCTTTAGATTGCATCATGAGATTCAAGATCTCATTGACAATAAGGTGATAGCGCCTCCTCAAAAGCCTAACGTCGCTACAAATCCCCTTCCACCACATAACTAGGTCCCTCCACCTCGGCAAGTAAATCTCATCCATACACTGGCCGTCCCTTACAACCCCAGTATATACATCACCCCCTCCTACTTACCCAAGCCGGCGATGTTCATCCTGGAAAGCACAAACTTGTGCATGATGAGCGAGTCCATATCCCAACCCAAATCTGTGATGGTGACTATGGAAGAGGAAAGCGAAGTAACGCCTGAGGGCTCCGTGGACTTATCTGAAGAGAAATACAACCCATGCTGCTAGATTGTGGTAACCAATCAGGCCAAACCAGAGGTAGAGTTGCCAACAGGACTGGAGGTCAGTGTGGTTTAGGAGGATGGACTAAGCCAGGGTTTTGATGACTTAGCCGACCTCGAGGAGGACATCAGCAATCTGTAGTTTTTCGATGAACAAGATCTAGGAAATGTACAGATTGATTGGTTTAATCCGAATGGGTCAGTAGATAATTCGGGATGGCTTAGTGATGAACCTGATGTGGATGAGAGACTTCAACCAAAGCTGGAATAGTCGGAAACAAGAACCGTTACAAGGGCCGGAATGACCGATGACAAGGGAAAGTTGCCGAAGAGCATCAGTACTAAGAATTTTGCTCAGAAATTTAGTAGTGTTAGTATAGCTGATACAGAGTAAGAGGCCGCACTGAAGCGATTTGAACAAGAAAGAGCTGAGAATAGTCAGAAAGCTAGAAAAGCCAAAGGCCCTGCGGGGAATAACTGTGGTGTTGATGTGGGAGTACTTACAACGGAACTGGATAGTTGTTTGTCAGTTGCCGGAGGAATATGGTGGAAAGATGATGATTTGCGTCTTGCCCACACTGATGAAGATTGGGGACAGAATCTACCAGACGATACTTGGTATTCTGAGGAAGTGGATCACATGACTAGGAGCAGGCGGTACTTCAAGCCCCCACACCTGGACCAACCTGAAGCATTTGGAAAGGACAAAGAGGCTGAAAAATAGAGGGAGAAACTGTTAGAAGAAGAAATTGTACTGAAGCAGCTAAAGAAGATTCCGACGGACATATCTATTTGGGGGCTGTTCATGGCTTCGCGCATACACCGGCAAGCAATATTGTCTGCAATAGATAAGGCCAAGCTATCTATCAACACAACTCCAGAACAGTTAGTGGGACTGGTCTTCCCAGGAGGTGCTTCACCGACTTTGACCTTCACGAATAAGGAATTACCGCCCGAGGGCTCTAAGCATAACAAACTGCTATACATCTCCATCGAATGCAGAGAGAAGTAGGTGCCCGTTGTACTGGTTAATACTGGGTCTGCGATTAATGTTTGTCTGTCGTGCACGGCCTATGCTATTGGCCTGAGGCCAGCAGACTTTGTATCAACGGCCCAAGTGATCCGGGCTTATGACAATACGAGTAGAGAGGTGATGGGAACAGTTCAAATCAGAACACAGGTTGGCCTGGCACAACAGGACATCGAGTTTCACGTCCTAGATGTTCCAGCTACTTTTAAATTGCTACTTGGGCGACCCTGGCTGCACCAAGTAAAAGCTGTTTCTTCCACCTTGCATTAGATGCTGAAGTACCCTCTTGGAAAAGGGGTAGCCATTGTTTTTGGGAACTCTTCTATACATCCTCCACCAGAGGTCGCTACACCAGTACTGGAGATTGTACACGGCAACAAGGATGTATTCTTGTTTGGTTTTACCTTGACTGAGGCCCGGGTGGTGCAAAACATCTTAGCTATTAATGAGGGGTTGTATGTCAGTGCTCAATCAATCTACCTCATGAATAAGCTACAGCATGTATCGGGGATGGGATTAGGAAAGAGCGGCCGAAAGGGCATTACCGCATTGGCCGAAGTGCCACATAACCCTCATGCCTTTGGCTTCGGCTATACGCGCACCAAGGAGGGCTGGGTGACGAAAGGGAAGGAAATGGCAAGAAGAGCCAAAGCTAAGCAAAATAGAAAGCACTCTGATCTTGTACATAGACCAATTCAGGGAACTTTGAACGGGCGCTTTGTCCAGGAGGTGGAGGACTTCCCATTTTGCGGCTTTCCTGAGCCATGGTTGAACTCTGAGAAGTGACGTTTGCCTGGCTTTGAGATTTTCTTCGACCTACAACTGCAAGAGAATGAAGCCACAGAGGAACAAACTGACCTACCTGCTGAGGCAGAACAGATTACAGAGGATGATTCCAATGGCAGTGAACTTGAGATAGGAGCAGCGTTGGCTTGTCTCATTTCGGATCCTCAGATCAAATCGGAGAGCTTGGGGGATGACTTCACCGTTTCCATGATCGAAGACCAATCAGGTGTGGACCCTTCCGGTGGTATTCTAGATCCATTTATCGCACCCTCCCTTATTTAGCAACTAGAGGAGGGCTTTTTGTCCAGTAATTCTGAATCAGGTAGTGAGCCGGAATCTGATTCCACAGAGTCTGTGGAGTCAGAATCAGATTCCAGTTCTTTTGAGTCAGAGTCCGGTATTCCTAGGGTAGATAACCCAGATGCCGTTGTTTTGTCCAGGTCGTCTTTTTCCTTTTCTTTTGAGTCGTTTGTAACCGAGGAATTGGATGAGTTGGAAGCTTTGAGTGAGAATGATACCACTGCTGTTTCTGAGTACTTCTCTGTGCCACTTGTACACTACATTGATCATGACTTTCAAAATTTTGATAAAAACGACAAGGAAGGAATGCCTCTAGTTTTGAAACATTTGATTGATCGAGAGGAGGAGAGGTTTGTAAAACCCCTTGTTGATGAAATCACTCCAATTAATGTGGGTACTGAAAAAGATCTGAGTCTGGTCCAGATCGGGTCCACATTGTCTTCGGAGGAACGCGAGCACTTAGTTGCTTTATTAAAAGATTTCAAAGATATTTTCGCGTGGTCCTACAAAGACATGCCTGGAATCGATCCTGAGATTGTATAGCACCGGATTCCTCTTGACCCTAAGGCCCGACCCGTCAAGTAAAACCTTCAAAGAATACGCCCGGATTGGTCTTTGAAAATCAAGGAAGAGGTCACCAAGCAGATAGGTGCAGGGTTTTTGCTAGTATCTGAGTATCCTACTTGGTTGACCAACATTGTTCCAGTGCCGAAGAAAGATGACAGAATTCGGGTGTGTGTGGATTTCAGAGATCTGAACAAAGCTAGTCCAAAGGACGACTTTCTTCTACCACACATCAATGAATTGGTGGACTTCACCACAAGCTATACGTTGCTCTCCTTCATGGATGGGTTTTCCGAGTACAACCAGATTTTGATGGCACCCGAGGATAGGGAGAAGACTGCCTTCACCACGCCATGGGGAATCTACTGCTATAGGGTGATGCTGTTCGGTCTGAAAAATGCTAGGCCTACTTATCAACGGGCTGCAACCACTATCTTGCATGATATGATCCACAAAGAGGTTAAGGTGTACGTGGACGACATGATTGTTAAGTCTAAGGAAAGAGAGGGCCACTACACCGCCTTGAAGAATTTTTTCCAACGGATCAGAGAATATCGGTTGAGGCTGAATCCACAAAAATGCACTTTTGGTGTCACAGTAAGAAAAATATTGGGTTTCTTGATTACACAGAGGGGCATTGAGGTTGATCCTTTCAAAATCAAGGCCATACTAGAAATGCCACCACCAAGGGCTGAAAATGAGGTGCGAGGCTTTTTGGATAAAGTGCAATTCATAAGATGGTTTATTGCAAAATTAATCTTGACTTGTGAACCACTATTTGGTCTCCTAAAGAAAGGAAAGAAATTCCAATGGGATGACTGATGCTAATTTGCTTTTGAGCAGATCAAACAGTACCTTCAGAACCCACCCGTGTTGTCACCGCCAGAGCCGGGGAAGCCGTTGATTTTGTATCTGTCAGTAACCAACACGACTATGGGCTGCATGCTTGCGCAGGAATCTGAAGATAGAGTGGAGAAAGCCATCTATTACTTGAGCAAGAAAATGCTAGAATATGAGACCCGTTACACTCTGTTGGAGAAGGCTGGCTTGGCCTTGGTATGGCCTACCAGGAAGTTGAGGCACTACCTGTTAGCTCACTCCGTAATTCTGGTTTCAAGATTAGATCCCATCAAATATCTCTTCGAGAAACCAGCGCTTACGGGTAGGCTAGCCCGTTGGTTGTTTCTTCTCTCCGAATTTGATCTGAAATATGTGACTCACTAGTTCGTCAAGGAAAGGGCGGTAGCAGAGTTCCTGGTAGATAAATAGTGGGGGGAGGCGAAGTAGTAGAGTATTTGTTCCTAGATGAGGCTATTCTGTTGGTCGAGGAAGAGATTTGGACCATGTACTTTGACGGAGCGTCTAACCAGTATGGTTATAGGATAGGGGTGTTGCTGATAGCACCCGACAATTCCCATTTACCTTTAGCCTTCAAACTCCGGTTCAAAGTATCTAACAACGAAGCAGAATACGAGGCATGTATCGCTGGATTGGAAGCCGCCCTGGAACTAGGGGCAAAACGGTTGGACGTCATTGGGGACTCGAACTTGGTTGTGTCTCAAGCAAAAAGAGACTGGAAGGTTAAGGAAGAAAGGATGAAAATCTATCACCAGACCTTGGATGTTCTGATTCGAAGAGAAGCTAACTGTCACACATCTGTTAAGAGAGAACAACAGGTTCGCTGATACTTTATCAACTCTATCTTCCATGATAGACATCCCTTTTGGAGTCCGGATGTGTCCGATCATTATTGAACAGAGATATGTGCCGGCCTATGAGTTGATCGCCGCAATACATGAAGTACAAGATTGTAGACGTCCCCGAACGTCCCGGGAGAAATCCCGTTTTGTTAATTTGGGCTTACTACAGTTCGGACTCAATGTCACGGTTCTGAATCTAATCTCACAAAGTGCAATGCAAGATCGATAAATCACCAAAGAGTCCAAATCCGGCAAATCGTTTTGAAAAACTGATTTTTAGAAAGAAGTGCCAAACATGGACTGTTTTGCCAGATACAGAGTCGCCACCTAAATATTTTGTTTTGGGGGAATTTAGGAAACCCTGACTCGTGCCTAAGGCCACGTGTCCGTCATCACCAAAGTTACCTCGGCTTAGGAACTTGGGTACGATTGGGGAAGGTCATTTCATGAGCACCCTCACTCGCCCGATCAAAGATCGGCCACTACTAAACATGATATCAAGTTTTTTTGAAAACACATGCGTTCTTATTCCGGTTTATTAGCCTAATATTACTATGTGATGCACACAGCACACAAGTATAGACTAGATCCCCTAACTTGGAACAAAACATCGCATATCCGTTTGTTTGGAAATGGTTTTGAATTTTGCTACTCGCAAGTAGGCTAAAATATGGATTTCGATGAATTATCCCAATTCAAGCAACCCAACCTTCACCCATAGGCATTCAGGCAGTTATATCACATAAGCAGATAGCCTCATGGCAAGCATGCTATCATGGCAACACTCACACTCATGCAAGATGCTAAAGCATAAAAGCTTACCTAGTACTCCGAGCAAAAACAAGAAACTAGTTAGGAATCATGCATGATCCTAGTTCATGTTAAGATGGCTAATGCAACACATGCAAAATGCAACTAAAATAGGCTCGGCTATTCTAAGAATGACATGTGAAATGCGGTAACTCGATACACGTATTCAAGTTGGAATTGAAATGCTATGCAATTAGTATGATGCGCCGAGCCCGGTGCATGCAATACGAATGAATGTATGCAAACATGCTAACATAAGGTATGCTAATCGAAACATGACCTAAAACTAACCATCAAAAGTAGGTAAGTAAAAGAGAGAAAGACGTGGGGTTGGAAGACATTCACACACGTACGCACACTTATTACAAATTCGCCCTCTCGACGGAGGGCCCGAATAAATAATACAGACCGAATAATTAATCAACTACCCTAGCTAATTAAATATTACAAAGTCCTTAATTAATTAACAAATTAATTAAAGAGGCCGCCGCAGCTCCGCCTCGAAATGATTGGATGATGCATGCTCGATTCGCCTCACTTGGAAATCCGTTGCCATGCCAATTGTTGCCTCTGTTTGCACTGTTTCATGCCCCTGAAAGCTGCGCAAGTCCCCAGGCTGCTTCTGAACCACTCCCTGAGCACTGTGGGAGGTCACCGGCCAGGAGACAGGACTACCGGCCATGGGAGGATGGTCATCGACCAAAGATGGGGCCATCGCCTGGATACTGGTAGTCGGCCGGCACTGAAAGTGGCCGACCGGCCATTTCTTCCTGCAGAACACTGGTTTTGCTGCAACAGAGGACAGACAGTGCATGGCATGGAATTTACAAGCCAAATGTATGCACGACCACCCTCCCTATCATGCTATGAACTCAAGGGAGTATAGCTCTCGACCCTCGGGCCACCAATCACGCATCTCGATGTATGATGGCCGAGGAACCAAATTGCACAACTTAATATAGAATGAATGCACATATGAACACATAAATGCCTAAACTCCGTCATGTGTCGTCAAGAGTGTCGGCGACCGGGAATCGAGGCACGTTTCGTCACTTTGAGTACGAAACGTCCCTCATTTCCCGTGTTTGGACTAACTCCTATTTCAAACACAATGCAACAAACAATGCATGGTATGAATGTTACTCTAGCATGCAACCCAAATGCAATGCGACTAAATGCTGCAAACATGCAAAGGATGACATGCAAGGGTGAGACTAGCATACGCAATGCTATGAACTAAGAATGGCATACACAATGCACCTATGAAGACTATCAATGAGACGATTAAGGCATACACAATGTAATGGTCAATCATGCAACAACATGGACTATATGGCATATACAATGCAAGATGGACTTAAACTAAAATGAATGGGCCTCAGCCACACTCAAATCAGTGGCCAATCATGATGAAAATGAGGCAACAACACACGCACAAACATGCAAGGTGCAATGGCTCCGAGTCTAGGGCACAAAGCACAACTCTACAAGAGCATTGGAAGGATGAAATATGGCATACAATAGCACAAGTTCCAGCTCTGAAATGGCATACAAGATGGTCCCGAATCATGCAAACAACTCACACAATGCATGTTGGATGGCTCAAATACCGAAACTAGTGAAACACATTACACTAGAGGTATGCAAAGCAATGCACAAATGACCAAACCAGCCCCAAACAGTCCCTATCTAGGCCCAAAACAGTGGCAAAATGGACTAAGATGATGTCTTGAAGTGTGCAAAAATGAAGCTCATGCAATGGCTCATAAATGGGGCATACAAGCACAACTCTCAAATGCGCTTAAAGAGTGATAAACATGGGAAGATAGCGAATGAATAAGCTCTGAAATATCATACATAATGATACTAAAACATGCAAACACCTCAATATAAGCATGCAATAGGCTTCAAAACTCAAAGCTAGGCATGGCTATTACACTACAAGCATACATGGCAAGCATCATTCGACCATGAGACCTCAAAACAGAGCTAAGGCAGCCCAAATCATGAATAAAATCAGTTTAGAACATGGCCAAAATATGCTAGAATCAAGGGCCAAGACAACATGCAATATAAGCTAGTGAGCATGGTTTACACTACAAGTATATGAAGCATTCAAGAGGCCACTAAACCAGCAAAAGAAAGAGGTATGACATGCGAAATAATGCCCAAAAACCCACTGAAAAGTGATCAACACATGCAAGAATGACATGCTCCTTTGACAAGCTATGAATAGGATTATTCTACACATGCAAGAGGCACACCCAAGATGACAAAACCAACTTTGGACAGAGCCTAGGTAGGCCTTAAAAGTCACCAAAAAGGGCCTGAAACAAAGCTTGGAGGTGTGAAAATATAGGCTCCTTTGAAAGGCCAAATATGCTAGTAAACAAGACAACAAGAGAGAGGGTCACCCCTCTCTGATTTTGGCCTCCAAAACCACATTCTCACCACTGAAAATCCATTGGATTTCAGTGGTAGGAAGACCAAGAAAATACTAGCTCGAAGGCCTTATGGCATGGTACAAAACAAGGCCAAAACAAGCATGCAAAAGGGTAGATGACCCTCAACAACAAAATGGTCTTAAACAAACATGAAAAGGACCTTAAAACAAGACTTTTTTCAGTTGACAACAAAGCTTAAATATGTATGCAAATGAGGCTAAGAGAAGGATCAAAATAATGCTAAAAAGAGGGAAAAGGGGTTACCCTTGTAGCTCAGCAATACCAGCAGCTTCTCCAGCCCAAAACCAACTCTTCAACCTCTAAAAATACCCTCCAAGGCCTTAGATGAATGGTGGAGGTGTGTGGCTATAAGGTGTGGTGTAATAGGCCAAGAACAAGACCCTTTTGAACCCAAAATATAGAGATATAAAGAGAGATATATCTTAGAGCCTTAGACAATTTTTTTTTTAAACCTGGTATAAGGAGAGGGAGGCCCTCTCTTATAGAGGAGCAAAGGTTGAAGCTTCCTCAAGAAGCTAGAGCAAGGGTTCAAGCTTCCTCGAGAAGCTAGAACAAGGGTTCAAGCTTCCTCAAGAAGCTAAAGCAAGGGTGCAAATCCTCCATACACGTGTATGGAGGGCAGGGTCCGTGCTTACCAGCTGGCACAGCTGGTATGCATAATGCCTGAAAAAGTCAAAGAAAAGGTCTCGGCTAGAAAATGTGGCCGATCGACCAAAACAATGGTCGGCAAACCAAAAACATTGCCGACCGGCCAACACCTTTGGCTGGTAGCAAGAAAACAGGGCCGGTGGCCTCAAGCCATGGCCGGTGAGGTGTGGGGATGGCCAACAAGCCATTCCCTACCCTTAGAAGCAAAAACACAAGTGTTTAGTCCACAACCAAGCACAAAACAAACAAGTCGAGAGGTCTTGAGGCAAGGCGTGCAACCGAGACCTCCGAAAACTCAAAACGAACACAAACATGGATGATTATCGAATGTTCAAACGATGACGTCCAAGTCTTGAGGACAGTCAAAAATGTTGTGTCTACTGTTACCCCTCATTGATAGAACTCGAAAGTCATAACAATGACGGGAGTGAATGTCAAAGCCCAGAGATGACCCATTTTTGACAAGGCCGAAGACTTAAACAAAGCATACAAGCTATAGATAAAAGATATGCGCCCGAGGGCGGGGGCAAAATGCAAAAACAATGCACAAAGCCGAGCATAACTTATGATCACGCAAAAAAAGCTGTAATGAAGCATAACATGCAACAGTTTTAAGCAAGCATACACAAATCTAACTACATTACATGCAGAAAGGGTGTAAGAGAATTACCGCAATTCTCACTGCGAATACAGTGTGCATGTGTGATAGATACACAAAGCGAACGTGTGATAGATACACAAAGTGAACAAAGTGTGATGGATACACTAAAGGTGAACACAAAGTGTGATAGATGCACTAAGTGAACAAGTCTGATGGATACACTAAAGGTGAACACAAAGTGTGATAGATGCACTAAGTGAACAGGTGTGATGGATACACAAAATGTGAACACAAAGTGTGATAGATGCACTAAGTGAACAGGTGTGATGGATACACAAAAGGTGAACACAAAGTGTGATAGATGCACTAAGTGAACAGGTGTGATGGATACACAAAAGGTGAACACAAAGTGTGATAAATGCACTAAGTGAACAAAGTATGATAGATACACTAAAGGTGAACACAAAGTGTGATAAATGCACTAAGTGAACAGGTGTGATGGATACACAAAATGTGAACACAAAGTGTGATAGATGCACTGAGTGAACAAAGTATAATAGATACACTAAAGGTGAACACAAAGTGTGATAGATGCACTAAGTGAACAGGTGTGATGGATACACAAAAGGTGAACACAAAGTGTGATAGATGCACTAAGTGAACAGGTGTGATGGATACACAAAAGGTGAACACAAAGTGTGATAGATGCACTGAGTGAACAGGTGTGATGGATACACAAAAGGTGAACACAAAGTGTGATAGATGCACTAAGTGAACCGAGTATGATAGATACACTAAAGGTGAACACAACGTGCGATAGATGCACTGAGTGAACAGGTGTGATGGATACACAAAAGGTGAACACAAAGTGTGATAGATGCACTGAGTGAACAGGTGTGATGGATACACAAAAGGTGAACACAAAGTGTGATAGATGCACTAAGTGAACAAAGTATGATAGATACACTAAAGGTGAACACAAAGTGTGATAGATGCACTGAGTGAACAAAGTATGTGTAGACACCCCATTTTTGACCGCCCTTAAGACTTGGGCGTTACTGATGGTTTACTTGGTGGAGAAAGGTGTGCAGGGCCAAGGTTTAGTTTCTTCAGCAAGGAGAGAGACAAGTCTCAATTTCACACCCCATTTTGGACCGAAACATCTGCGCGGTTTCACCAAAACGAGCATAACTTTTTGTACAGTTGGAATTTTGTGCGAGGTTTGCGCCATTGGAAAGCTAACTTCTGGGGCTTTAGTTTGGACACCAGAATGACCTGAAAAGGAGTTCACATGAAGGAGTTATGTCCATTTGAAGTTGGACCTTCAGAGCAGATTTTTTTTTGCCACCAGCACCATTGATGAACAGTGGTCGGTCGGCGAGGTCGGTCGGCATGGTCGGTGAACAGTGCTCGGTCGGCGAGGTCGGTGAACAGTGCTCGGTCGGCGAGTGGTCGGTCGGTGAGGTCGGTGAACAGTGGTCGGTCGCGAGGTCGGTCGGCATGGTCGGTGAACAGTGCTCGGTCGGCGAGGTCGGTGAACAGTGCTCGGTCGGCATGGTCGGTGAACAGTGGTCGGTCGGCCATCAATTTTTTTTTTTTTTTTTTTTTTTTTTTCGGCTGAAGCTTCTCCGGGAAGTTTGAACATTTTGTTTTAGCTTCTTGAGGAAGCTTGGGATCTTTTGTTTTAGCTTCTTGAAGAAGCTTGACCCTTTTGGTTTAGCTTCTCTTAGAAGCTTGCACCCTTTGCTGGAGGCTTCTCCAAGAAGCCTTGGCCCTTTGTCCTCTATAAAACCAACCCTTGAGCTCCATTTGCAAGGGTTAGAAAAATTTGTTTGGAGCCTCCTACGTTCAATCTCTCTCTCTCTATATTCCAAGCACCAAAACCCTTTATTCTTGGATCCATTTTCTACTCCATCTCCAAGCCAACCAACCCATACTCCATACCAGCAGTTCGGAGGCCATATCCAGAGGCAAGGAGCATCTTTTCTCAAGCCAAGAGTTGATAAAAGACTAGTCTTCAAGGGTGAGTCTCATTTTCCCTCTTTTTGCTCTTTTCTTGGTCTATATTTTAGCTCCTTATGCTTGCATAGTTGGGCTCCGACCCTAACTGGAACTAGGCTTATTTTGAGCCATTCTTCATGTTTCATTAAGGGCTCAACACTGTTTGAGCCCCCCATGTTGCACTTGCTTCAATACCCTCTTGAATGCCATTTTCTTGCATGCTATTTCTGGCCTGTGTGTGATCTGTTTTGGGGCCTGATGTAAACTGTAAATAGGCCTATTTTGAGCCTCTCTTCAACATTGAAGAAGGGCTCAACATTGTTTGGGATCTCCACGTATCACTTGCCATTGTACCCCTCTTTGGTCCCTATTTTTGCATGTTTTGTTAGCTTATCTTGCTTCTGTTTTTCGGCCATAATCAGAACTGAGAGTGGCCATATTTTGACCCCCTTGTCATGTTTCATTAAGGGTCTTTGGCTGTTTGATGAATATTTTGTGTACTTCATGTTATAGCCCTCTTGTGACCTTAATCTTGCATTGCATTTTGAGCATGTTTGTATACTGATTTAGGCTTGACCATCTACTGTAAAATGCCATATTTTGGGACCCTCTTCAACATTGTTGAAGGTCCCTCATTTTTTTGAGACCCCTATATATCAGTTACTTCTTTGCCCCTTTGTTGGCCCATTTCTTGCATGAATTGTTTTCCATACTTGTATCTGTTTTTGGGGCTTGTCATCTACTGAAAAACATCATATCTTTGGCCCCTCTTCAATATTGTAGAAGGCCCCTTTCCTGTTTGGGGCCAGCAGCTGTGACTTGCTTCATTGCCTCCCTTGCGGAGCCATTTTTGTATGCCATTTTAGCCCTACTTGTGCTTACTGATTGGCCATGTTTTGTACTTTAAAAATGCTTATTTTGGGGCTGCCTTGCTTCTGCCTCTTCACTTCATGTCCAAATTATGCATGTTTAGCATAGCTGTAGGCCATTCCATATGCCTAGTGTCGCATTCCGGGTGAGATCCTATGCATCGGGCGTCATTTCGCCTTGTTTCGGGGCTGCTTTCCCCCTCATTTTGCCACTGATTTTTGCATGTTTGCATACCATATTCCATGTCTTTGCCATGTCTCATTAGAGTGGCATTTCGGTGCCTGAGGGTCCGTCCTCGGTTTGCGTGCACGCATGCACGTATTTCGAGGTGTCTTGTTTTCATCTGATGGCCTCCTATATGAGTGTGGCTGAGGCTCTCTCTCATGTTGGTGTAAGCCCATTATTGCATTGTGTATGCCATTTCATTCCATAGCATTGCGTATGCTAGACCGTATATTAGCGCATTGTGTATGCCATGATTCCTCGTGCATCGTGTATGCCATTTCATAGCCTTTCGCATGTTAGGTTGTATCTTAGTTGCATTTCATACATATCATGCATATTGCATCGCGTTCGGGATAGGAGTTAGCCCGGGCACGGGAAACGAGGCACGTTTCGTACTCCGAGCGACGAAACGGGTCTCAATTCCCAAGTCACCGACACTCCGGATTATCCATGATGGAGTTAGGTTTTGTTGTAGTGTTCATATGCATTCATTTTATATTGAGTTATGCAATTCGGCTCCTCGGCCATCATGCATCGAGATGCGTGATTGGTGACACGAGGATCGAGGCATGCATATATTTGTGAAAATACATTGCTATGCCCCTTTCCTGCTCTCTGTTGCAGCATATCAAGAATCAGCGGTCTTCCGAGGCTTGGCGCGCTTTTCAAGAATCATTGCAAAACAGAGGCTAATTGGGGCATTCCAGTGGATTTCCGCGCAAAGCAGCCCAAACATGCATCATTCCATCATCCGGAGCAGAATCAAGGCAGTCCCTGGCTTGCATGCCAGTTTTACAGCTTTCTTAGTTAATTTGTAAATTAATTAGGAATTTGTACATTATTTGGACGGTATTATTTGGACTGTACTATTCTTTCATTCGAGACTGTATATTTATTCGGACCCTCTGTGCGAGGGCATAATTGTAATAAGTGTGGGTGAGTGTGATGTATGTCTTCCAACCCCACGTCTTTCTTCCCTTTTATTTACCTGCTTATGATGGTTAGAATTAGGGCATGTTTCAATTAGCATACAGTATGATAGCATGTTTGCATTCATTCATCTGTTTTGCATGCACCGGGCTCGGCGCATCATACTAACTGCATTTGTATTTCAATTCCAAGTTGAATACATGTTAGCTGTAGCATCATCATATGCCATCTTTAGAATAGCCGAGCCTGCTATAGTTGCATTATTGCATGTGTTGCATTAGGCACTTCTGTATAATTAGGATCATGCATGGATTTCTAATCAGCTTCTGTTTTGGCTTGGAGTACTCGGTGAGTTTTATGCTTTAGCATCCTTGCATGCGTGTGAGTGACTGCCATGAATAGCATGCTTACCATGAGGCTAACTGCTTATGTGATATAACTGCCTTGAATGCTTGTGGGTGGAGGTTGGGTTATTTGGATTGGAACAATTCATCAAGTGTTTTAAGCCCACCCGAGGGTGGCAAAATCTGCATTTTAAGCCTACCTGTGGGTAGCAAACCATCTTTCACAAACAAACACGAAGTGTTTTGTTCCAATTCAGACGACTCAGTCTATACTTGTATGTTGTGCGCATCACGTAGTAACCTAGGCTAATAACCGGAATAAGAACACACAATGTTTTCAAAAACAGATATCATGGTTAGTAGAGGCCGGTCTTTGACCGGGCGAGCGGGAGTGCTCACGAAGTGACCTTCCCCAATCGTACCCAAGTTCCCGAGCCGAGGCAACTTTGGTGATGACGGACACGTGGCCTTTGGCACCGAGTCAGGGTTTCCTAAATTTCCCAAAAATAAAATATTTAGGTGGCGACTCTGTATCTGGCAAAGCAGTCCATGTTTGGCACTTCTTTTCTAAAAATCTATTCTCAAAATCGATTTGCCGGATTTGGACTCTTTGGTTCAAGATTAAGAACTGTGACATTTGAGTCCTTGAACTGTAGTGACCCCAATATGAACGGAACGGGACTTAACCCTCCCGGGGCGTTCGGGGACGTCTACAGTATGATAGATACACTAACGGTGAACACAAAGTGTGATAGATGCACTAAGTGAATAAGTGTGATGGATACACAAAACGTGAACACGAAGTGTGATAGATGCACTGAGTGAACAGGTGTGATGGATACACAAAAGGTGAACACAAAGTGTGATAGATGCACTAAGTGAACAAAGTATGATAGATACACTTAAGGTGAATACAAAGTGTGATAGATGCACTGAGTGAACAGGTGTGATGGATACACAAAAGGTGAGCACAAAGTGTGATAGATGCACTGAGTGAACAGGTGTGATGGATACACAAAAGGTGAACACAAAGTGTGATAGATGCACTAAGTGAACAAAATATGATAGATACACTAAAGGTGAACACAAAGTGTGATAGATGCACTGAGTGAACAGGTATGATGGATACACAAGAGGTGAACACAAAGTGTGATAGATGTACTAAGTGAACAAAGTATGATAGATACACTAAAGGTGAACACAAAGTGTGATAGATGCATTGAGTGAACAAAGTATGATAGATACACTAACGGTGAACACGAAGTGTGATAGATGCACAAAGTGAACAAGTGTGATAGATACACAAAAGGTGAACACGAAGTGTGATAGATGCACTAAGTGAACAAGTGTGATGGATACACAAAAGGTGAACACGAAGTGTGATGGATGCACTAAGTGAGCAGAGTATGATAGATACACTAAAATAAATGAAGTGTGATGGATACACTAAAACAAATGAAGTAAATGAAGTGTGATGGATACACTAAAGTAAATGAAGTGTGATGGATATACTAAAAGTAAATGAAGTAAATGAAGTGTGATGGATACACTAAAGTAAATGAAGTGTGATGGATACACTAAAGTAAATGAAGTGTGATTGATACACTAAGTGATTGATCTTAAACAGAACTTCTTTGAATGAACCGTACATCCAATATCGCCTGGGTGCGCCAGTTTCAAATGAACCGTACATACAATATCGTGCATGAATGAGAAAGAAACTTGATAGGTATAATGCAATACAATGCATGATGTTTAAGGAATGCAATAAACAAACCTAGCGGCACTTTAAAAAGCACCTCATGGGGTGAGTGGCGATGAACCGCTCTATTCTGACGGGGATCTCCCCTCGTGCTCTTCAAACACTTACCTTCAACTTACAGTACAAAGGCTCTGAAATACTGACAAGGGTTCTTCACGTAGAACACTTTGGATGCTGCCTTTCTTCCTGATCATATTCACAACTTTCCCTATCTCAACCTATGGGGCTTCCATACAGATTTCAAGCCGAGGACACGCCTCTGGGTATTTAAACCAGACTTTAGTCTCGGAAATCCCGAACCTTTGCGTTCTAGGCAACAACCATTCGAACTCTAGTTTCCACCGTCGCAGTTGGTCTCCTAGGAACTCATTGCGAACACATTCAAGATGCTTCTGGCAGGGAATGGTACTCAGGGAGAGCACTTTTGATCACCATTCTGGCTTGAAGCAGACTTGATCTTGAGCTTGAGGTAGAGGCACACTCATACTTCAGAGCATTGGCAAGACCTGAAGAGGTACACACGGAATGCAATCTCGGAACTTACTGAAGTTGAAACAAACTCAGTTACCCGACATTTTCCCTCTTTTCTTTTGCTTTGCAGTCTGGAACCTATATAGCTTCAGATAGGTCCTGGTTTTACTGTTCCCGCATGACCTGGGTTGAACCTTGTGGTTTTACGAAAGAACGAATCTTGTTTTGCACAGATGTGGAGAACGACATGGCACTCGGAGCGCAAAACGATTTTATTTTTGAAATTGAGAGACGAGTTCTTGACCGGGGTATTGAGCCTACGACTGAACACAGTGCACTACGACTCAACAACGGAAAACAAAAGGTAAACAACCTAAACACATCGAGTAACACTCGAAACGACTCAAAACAAGAATAAAAAAGACACAACACTCAGACGTGCACATGGAACCTGTTTCTCTGGGTATTGTTTCCCACCCTTTCTCATTTTGTGATTCTCACATCACTCAGCCCTCAGGCTCTGTTTTTTTTTTTTTTTTTTTTTTTTTTTTTTTTTTTTTTTTTTTTTTTTTTTTCTGAAAAAGCCATTTTCCTCACTTTTTCTCTCAACGCACATCTCTCTATTCTTCAATCTCTCATTTTTTCTCCCTTCCCTGGGTGGTTAATGGATAAACAGGAAGTTACGGGCTCTTAACCCTGGTATTCTACTAGATTCTCATTCTTGTTTACAATAGTGAGTTTCTCCCACAGAGGGGTTGCAATGCAACCAGACGCGCAGCAGATCTGCAACTGACATCGGTTGACGATGCTCTGCTGGGGAGTTTGGACATGATCAGATCTGTCCGGATGAGGGAGTGAAATACCTTGCTCCATTCCAGTTCGTGCTTCGCACTTGGCTTGCTACCTCGCTGCTCGGAGGATATGAGAGCTTTCAGCCCTTTTGCTGTTAGCTTCAGTTATGCCCTTTTCTGGCGAATACGGTGCCCTTTCTGGCAAGTAGAGTGCCCTTTCTAGCAAGTATGTTGACAAAGGGGAAAAGACAGAACGCTTGACTCAACTGTGCCCCTAGTTCATCATTTTGACCATTTTTTGTTTTTGGTTTTCTACGAAAACAATTTTGACCAAAATGAGAGTTAGATTAACATGCTTGTTCAATTTTCTGATTTAAAATCATGCAAGTTAGGCTATGAGCACTGAAAATTTTCGTTTTTTGGGTCTAAGAAATGGTCCAGTTTTGAAAAAATGGAATACTTTTCGAGAAAATCAGTTCACTTCAGTAAAAATTCTCAAAAACTATTTTTGCAAACGACCATTGCTCGATGAGCATGGAACCTACTCTTGAGATGCACAACCTCAGATCCAAAACAATGGAAAACTGCCCCTTTGTCTGAAGGATACCGCATGGCAACAGAAAGTTGCCCTTTGTTTGAATAGCACCACGGCACACTGTATGGCAACGGAAAGTTGCCCCTTATTTGGATAGCACCGCAGCGCATTGTAATCAGTCCTCAGAGTGAAGATCACAACCGAACTCTCGGATACAGAGAAGGCAAAGATGATCAAAACCATTACATGGACACAATCGATTTGGAAGTGTTTATGGCTGGACTTCAGAATGAAGTTGCCTACGTATCCCAATCATGGGAATCAAGCCTTACGTAGTTCAGGTTAAGGTACACTCAGGTATTAACCTCTCCTTTTGCGCTCTAACTTTTGCCAAGGCCGCCCTTCCGGGTTTTCAACCTTGCGAGCTATGTTCTTCTTTTCTTTTCATTTCTTTTCTTCTTTTTTCATCTTTTCTAACTTTTTTCTTTTTTTCATTCTTTGCATTTTTCTTTTCTTTCTTTTCTTCTTTTCTTGCTCTAACTTTTGCCTGGGTCGCCCTTCCAGGTTTTCAGCCCAGCGAGCCTCTCAAGGGTAAAAGTGTAGCTTTGTCTATGTCAAATGGTTTTGAGATCCTGAAATCATCTAAATCCAGGAGAATGGCTGCTGTTCGCTAATGATGCAGAAGTCCATCCAATGGGGGATGAATTTGCCCCTAGTGTTGTGGATTGGAACTCGGTTGTCCTTCAGCGATACCTTCTTCTTTCTTCCCTTCTGGAATTTGGCATTCTTGCCAGTCTTTATCTTTGACTCTTCGAGCACATCTGACATTTTTTGCCCCTAGTTCGAGGGCTTTTGATCTAGCTTCGCAAGCTTCCTTTGACTTTCTTGCCCCTGGTTCGTAGACTGCTTCAAATCTGGCCACACAGGCCTCACATTGTGGTTGACCGTTGAACATTTTGAATCCAAGTTCAAGGTTTGAAAGCAAAAAGGGTCGAGTCTCAAGGCTGAGAGCGATCCTAAGCTGCACAATCTCAAGAGCGATTCCACACAGGCCTTCGCAGGACGACGCAAAACATTTTTTTTGAAATCTTTTAAGAAAGCGACTAATCGCTTGCGCGGAAGACAGTGTAGAACCAATCTGGATCAAGCCAGGGTCCTTCCCAGTACTCACATTAAAAAACATGATTTCATTCATTAAGGGCTTAGCATGCCTCTCTTTCTCTCAATTGATCAAATTTTTGCAAAACCTGAGGAATTCCTTCCTCTTTGTTTTCAACACAATGTTCAAAAAGTTTTGAAAAAACTCAGATCAATGTAATGATTTCAAAGCACAGAAAAGACACAGTTTTTAGTCAAATACTACCATCTCATTCAGAACTTCTGGCACAACTAGCACAAGGCAGAAGCAAACACAAGAGTGTGAAAATCACTACCGTTCATTCAAATCTGTTGGCATTACTGGCTCCAAGGCAGAAACAGACTCAAAAGAAAACGAAAAGACAAACATAAAACAACCAAGTGATGTCCGAGGTAACACCCCCGAAATCACCCAACTCTAACAAAACAGGACTAACTCAGTAAGAAAAGACTGACTCAATACAACACAACAAGACTGACTCAATACCCAAGTCAGAAAGTACAAAAACCAGCATTCGCAAATGCTCAAAACAGTGCGTGCCATACGCCACATCTGGAGTAAATTGAGCGCCATCCGCAGGTGGTTCATCCCTCGATCACATAGTCGCATTATCCCCCATAAGTTCACTGATCTAGTGGCGATAGACTTTGTTGAGCTGGTGCGGCGATGACCTTGTTGTCAAACAGATCTTGTACATCATGGCGAAGACGAAAGCAACTGTCAGTGTCATGACCGGTTTGTTGATGGTAGGCACAGTATTTAGTCTGGTCATTTTTTGAAGGGATAGGATCGGGTAGAGACCGTTGTTCCAACAGTTTCAGATATCCTTTCTGGAGTAAGACCTCTAGAGCCTTTGACAAAGGCATATAAAGTGGGGTAAAAACCCTCTTGACTCGAGGTGGATATTTGGTTTTTTGTGGGCTACTTCCAGACGCACCGGTGAATGGGGTAGCTGTTTTTGATGTGGTGGTGGTGACCATGCCCACTTCAGAAGATCTTGTAACTGCATCACCACTGGTGGTCGCATTCGAACTGCGGGAAAACGCCCTCTTGGGCTGCTCCTTCTCCTGGTCAATAAGGCCCTGCCTCATAGCGTCCTCGATTTGCACCCCAATCTCATGTAAATCTGCAAAGGTAGGTAGGGGGAGAACGATCATTTTTTGCATGAGCTTGGGCTGGATGTTGCGCACAACCATCTGAATCTGATCTTTGTCAACGGGCCTGATGGTCATCATCGAGGCTTTAGCCCTCCAGTGGGTCACAAAATCGGAGAAGCTCTCCTTTGGCTCTTGGCGAGTGACTTCAAGATCACGAGTTGTGACCTCGATCTGTGTGTTATAGGAGTATTGAGCAATGAAGGCCTCAGCCATCTCTTCCCAGTTCTGTTTCACAGAGTTCTCCAACTTCACATACCAGATTGCGACTATCCCAGACATGGTTCGGCCAAATAGTGACAGCTTCTGGACTGTAGTCAAGCCCATTGGCCTCAGGATATCAGAAAACAGGTGGAGGTGCACCATTGGGTCTCCAGAACCATCGAAGTAGTCGATATGTGGCATCTTGAACCGGTCCGGCAGCGTCATGGCTGAGTCGGTGTACCCATCCTCAATGTCCGGAATGGACTTCACACCTTGAGATTTCTTGAACAGCTTTTTAAGCTTGCTCACTTTTAATGCAGTGGGGTTCGCCTCGAACTCAAAGGGGGAGTCCGGTAGATTGATAGGCGTGGGTGCCTTGGATAGTTGAGGTAGAATCGGGGGCGGAGGTAGCCCCGTTGGGATGTTTGTATCCTCCTGGACATTCTGGACATTTGCCGTCTCCCCGGGTATTGGGACTCTTGGTGGGGGAGGAACCTGGTGTGAAGTAGATGCTCCGGTTTGCTGTTGTAGCCTGGCAATTAACTCTGCCTGTTGAGCCATGACCTCAGCCTGTTGTTTGGCAAATTCGGCTTGATGAACAGCGTCCTGCTGCATGGTTTTCATACTTTCTTGGAGTTGACGCATCATCTCCTCCATCCCTGCCATGTTCTGCTGATCTAGCTGAATAGAAAGTGTATCTCCCTGAGGTAAAAGCGGATATCTCAACCCAACTGCGCATAGGTGAGATGGATAATGATCGCGGATCCGAAGACTGTTGAACTGATGATCTGTGCCTGACTGGCCCTTTTACCCTGCCTCTGGCAAAGGAACACTGATTGCCCTTGAACTGAATCTCTGACCTGACAAAGTCTATCAGCATAAGTCCAATGTACCCAGGGGATATCAAAGCCTTCTGAAGCTATGGTTCCCAAGACTACCCTAGCAAAAGAGAAAACAAGTAGCATTTCAGCCCAATTTCACCAGAACAGATATGAGCAAAGCTGAATGACTGTGCTCTCCACTGAATTCTGCCCCAAATTCTGCCTATAAACTAATACCCTCAGGTAAAACTGATTCCTAAATATTGGTGCCCTTAGGCCTGATACCCACACTTGCAAACTGATACATGCATTCCTGTAGAGACATACTCTAGAAGCACATAGCAAGTAAATGAGAGCCAAAACACCTCTATGGATGGGTAGGGTTTCCCTATCCTATTTTGTCAGGAGCTAGGGTTTCACTACGCACGCAGCGGTTTCAAACAACCTATAATCGGGTGAGCAACCTGTCCTAGTTTGGGATGGTCACTATGGATTTCGATATGCACTAGGTTGAATGGTCAAAAGGGTGCCCCGGTAAAAACCAGGGTTTGTGTTCCCATCATGGCAGAGCCCGTAACCGGTCAGCCTTATGGCACGCAGCCTCCGGCAAACCGTTCAGGAATAGCAGATGGCAAACACAGTGTCCTAGGCGCACCAATGCACATGCAATGCAAAGAAAACACATAAGTGTAATCAAAACAAGATATCATGAGTTCGAGTCAAGTTCTCTAACTCCCCAGCAGAGTCGCTAGAAACTGAAGACGTCCCCGAACGTCCCGGGAAAATCCCGTTTTGTTCATTTGGGCTTACTACAGTTCGGACTCAACGTCACGGTTCTGAATCTAATCTCATAAAGTGCAATGCAAGATCGATAAATCACCAAAGAGTTCAAATCTGGCAAATCATTTTGAAAAACTGATTTTTAGAAAGAAGTACCAAACATGGACTGCTTTGCCAGATACAGAGTCGCCACCTAAATATTTTGTTTTGGGGGAATTTAGGAAACCCTGACTCGTGCCTAAGGCCACATGTCCGTCATCACCAAAGTTGCCTCGGCTCGGGAACTTGGGTACGATTGGGGAAGGTCATTTCATGAGCACCCCCGCTCGCCCGATCAAAGATCGGCCACTACTAAACATGATATCAAGTTTTTTTGAAAACACATGCGTTCTTATTCCGGTTTATTAGCCTAATATTACTATGTGATGCACACAGCACACAAGTATAGACTAGATCCCCTAACTTGGAATAAAGCATCGCATATTCGTTTGTTTGGAAATGGTTTTGAATTTTGCTACTTGCAAGTAGGCTAAAATACGGATTTCGATGAATTATCCCAATTCAAGCAACCCAACCTTCACCTACAGGCATTCAGGCAGTTATATCACATAAGCAGATAGCCTCATGGCAAGCATGCTATCATGGCAACACTCACACTCATGCAAGATGCTAAAGCATAAAAGCTTACCTAGTACTCCGAGCCAAAACAAGAAACTAGTTAGGAATCATGCATGATCCTAGTTCATGTTAAGATGGCTAATGCAACACATGCAAAATGCAACTAAAATAGGCACGGCTATTCTAAGAATGGCATGTGAAATGTGGCAACTTGATACACGTATTCAAGTTGGAGTTGAAATGCTATGCAATTAGTATGATGAGCCGAGCCCGGTGCATGCAATACGAACGAATGCATGCAAACATGCTAACATAAGGTATGCTAATCGAAACATGATCTAAAACTAACCATCAAAAGCAGGTAAGTAAAAGGGAGAAAGACGTGGGGTTGGAAGACATTCACATTAGTACTCAATTCGCCTCGCTCGGAAATCCGTTGCCATGCCAACTGTTGCCTCTGTTTGCACTTTTTCATGCCCCTGAAAGCTGCGCAAGTCCCAAGGCTACTTCTGAACCACTCCCTGAGCACTGTGGGAGGCCACCAGCCAGGAGACAGGACTACCAGCCATAGGAGGATGGTCATCAACCAAAGATGGGGCCATCGACTGGATATTGGTAGTCAGCCAGCACTGAAAGTGGCCGACCGGCCATTTCTTCCTGCAGAACACTGGTTTTGTTGCAACAGAGGACAGACAGTGCATGGAATGGAATTTACAAGCCAAATGTATGCACGACCACCCTCCTTATCATGCTATGAACTCAAGGGAGTATGGCTCTCGACCCTCGGGCCACTAATCACGTATCTCGATGCATGATGGCCGAGGAAGCGAATTGCACAACTTAATATAGAATGAATGCACATATGAACACATAAATGCCTAAACTCCGTCATGGGTCGTCAAGAGTGTCAGCGACTGGGAATTGAGGCACGTTTCGTCACTTTGAGTACGAAACGTCCCTCATTTCCCGTGTTTGGACTAACTCCTATTCCAAACACAATGCAACAAACAATGCATGGCATGAATGTTACTCTAGCATGCAACCCAAATGCAGTGCGACTAAATGATGCAAACATGCAAAGGATGACATGCAAGGGTGCGACTAGCATACGCAATGCTATGAACTAAGAATGGCATACACGATGCACGTATGAAGGCTATCAATGAGACGATCAAGGCATACACAATGCAATGGTCAATCATGCAACAACATGGACTATATGGCATATACAATGCAAGATGGACTTAAACTAAAATGAATGGGCCTCAGCCACACTCAAATCAGTGGCCAATCATGATGAAAATGAGGCAACAACACACACACAAACATGCAAGGTGCAATGGCTCCGAGTCTAGGGCACAAAGCACAACTCTACAAGAGCATTGGAAGGATGAAATATGGCATATAATAGCACAAGTTCTAGCTCTGAAATGGCATACAAGATGGTCCCAAATCATGCAAACAACTCACACAATGCATGTTGGATGGCTCAAATACCGAAACTAGTGAAACACATTACACTAGAGGTATGCAAAGCAATGCACAAATGACCAAACCAGCCCCAAACAGTCCCTATCCAGGCCAAAAATAGTGGCAAAATGGACTAAGATGATGTCTTGAAGTGCGCAAAAATGAAGCTCATGCAATGGCTCATAAATGGGGCATACAAGCACAACTCTCAAATGCGCTTAAAGAGTGATAAACATGGGAAGATGGTGAATGAATAAGCTCTGAAATATCATACACAATGATACTAAAACATGCAAACAACTCAATATAAGCATGCAATAGGCTTCAAAACTCAAAGCTAGGCATGGCTATTACACTACAAGCATACATGGCAAGCACCATTCGACCATGGGACCTCAAAACAGAGCTAAGGCAGCCCAAATCATGAATAAAATCAGTTTAGAACATGGCCAAAATATGCTAGAATCAAGGGCCAAGACAACATGCAATGTAAGCTGGTGAGCATGGTTTACACTACAAGTATGTGAAGCATTCAAGAGGCCACTAAACCAGAAAAATAAAGAGGTGTGAAATGCCAAATAATGCCCAAAAACCCACTGAAAAGTGATCAACACATGCAAGAATGACATGCTCCTTTGATAAGCTATGAATAGGATTATTCCACACATGCAAGAGGCACACCCAAGATGACAAAACCAACTCTGGAAAGAGCCTAGGAAGGCCCTAAAAGTCACCAAAAAGGGCATGCAACAAGGCTTGGATGTGTGAAAATATAGGCTCCTTTGAAAGGCCAAATATGCTAGTAAACAAGACAACAAGAGAGAGGGTCACCCCTCTCTGATTTTGGCCCTCAAAACCATATTTTCACCACTAAAAATCCACTGGATTTCAGTTTTAGGAAGGCCAAGAAAAGACTAGCTCAAAGGCCTTATGGCATGGCACAAAACAAGGCCAAAACAAGCATGCAAGAGGGTAGATGACCCTCAACAACAAAATGGTCTTAAACAAACATGAAAAGGACCTTAAAACAAGACTTTTTTCAGTTGACAACAAAGCTTAAATATGTATGCAAATGAGGCTAAGAGAAGGATCAAAATAATGCTAAAAAGAGGGAAAAGGGGTTACCCTTGTAGCTCAGCAAAACCAGTAGCTTCTCCAGCCCAAAACCAACTCTTCAACCTCTGAAAATACCCTCCAAAGACCTTAGATGAATGGTGGAGGTGTGTGGCTATAAGGTGTGGTGTAATAGGCCAAGAACAAGACCCTTTTGAACCCAAAATATAGAGATATAAAGAGAGATATATCTTGGAGCCTTAGACAATTTTTGTTTTGAACCTGGTATAAAGAGAGGGAGGCCCTCTCTTATAGAGGAGCAAAGGTTGAAGCTTCCTTAAGAAGCTAGAACAGGGGTTCAAGCTTCCTCAAGAAGCTAGAGCAAGGGTTCAAGCTTCCTCAAGAAGCTAAAGCAAGGGTGCAAATCCTCCATACACGTGTATGGAGGGCAGGGTCCGTGCTTACCAGCTGGCATAGCTGGTATGCATAATGCCTGAAAAAGGCAAAGAAAAGGTCTCGGCCAGAAAAAGTGGCCGATCGACCAAAACAATGGTCGGCCGACCAAAAATATTGCCGACCGGCCAACACCTTTGGCCGGTAGCAAGAAAACAGGGCCGGTGGCCTCAAGCCATGGCCGGTGAGGTGTAGGGATGGCCAACAAGCCATTCCCTACCCTTAGAAGCAAAAACACAAGTGTTTGGTCCACAACCAAGCACAAAACAAACAACTCGAGAGGTCTTGAGGCAAGGCGTGCAACCGAGACCTCCGAGAACTCAAAACGAACACAAACATGGATGATCATCGAGTGTTCAAACGATGACGTCCAAGTCTTGAGGATGGTCAAAAGTGGGGTGTCTACAAAGCTCAAGACCCTTAGTATCATGATATCTGGAACTTTTTGGAAAATGAGTTTTATCCACTAGGGGCATATGTCAAAGATAAAAGAGCAATACGGCGAATGGCTACTCAGTTTATCATTTGCGGGGGTAAATTGTACAAACGAGGCCATCTGGGAATGCACAAGCTGTGTGTTGATGTAAAAGAGTCAAAGCGCCTAATGGAGGCCATCTATGGAGGGGAGTGCGGATCGCACATGAGCGGGGTAATGCTAGCTCGGAAAATTCTCAGGCAAGGCTATTACTGGTCAACCATGGAGGAGGATTGTATTGGTTTTGTTCGGCAATGCCATAAATGCCAAATTCATGCAAATCGCACGAACATCCCGCCATCAAAGCTTTACAACATGACTTCACCATGGCCGTTTTTCATCTGGGGAATTGATGTTATTGGGGTAGTTACGCCGAAAGGCTCGAATAGGCATGAGTCACTACAAGAAAATTGGCATACAACAACGTTTATACAACATCGTTTCAAAAACACGCCATTTTTTTGTGTTTTTCGTGTTTTACATAAAAAAAGAAAAGAAAAGAAAGAAGAAGTCACTTAACAGATCTCACTCTCTCACACTCGTATCTCCGTCATGGTCTGTATCTCTCATTCTTACACTCATATCTCACTCTCACAGATCTCACTCCCTCTCACTCTCTCACACACCGCTCATCTCTCTCGCAATCGAACATCGATCTACATTCCTGGGTCAAACATCGATCTCTGTCACTCTAGGGCTTTGCTCTAGCTGTTCTTCATCGAACTCGATCTCGATCTCGATCTGTTCTTCATCTCAGATCAGATCATTATCATTCTTCGATTCTCTTCTTCTCTCTTCGATCTCTCTACAAATCTCTCTCTCTCTCTAAACTCTGTTTGGATCTATCTGTGTTCGATCATGGAGATGGAACGTGTGATCGAGTTTCCACATGCACACATGGATCTTCGTCCTAGAAAGAGACCATGTTTGGGTTGGGACGTTGCTCCTCAGGCCCTTAAGGTATCAAATCTGTTCTCTAGATCTCTAATTTCATAATTTTTTTTCTTCTTTTTTTTGGTTCTATTTTTTGCTAGATCTGGTTGAAATTAGATACGTGGTAGATCAGGTATGAGAAAAGGTTTATGCTTTTATAAATCTGCAAATTTCATAGTAGATCGGGTTTGGAAAAAGGTTTATCCTCGTTTTTTTTTTTTTTTTTATGTATAATCGATTTTTATGTATGATCTGTAAGTGTCTGTCTTTCTTGGTGGAGATGCGAAATTACTTGAGCTAGAAAAGCTTGTTCTCCCTCTTTACTTGAGCGTATATCTTCGAGATTGTTCGAATCCTTCTGATCTAAATCGATCTAGGGCTCAAGGTAAGGGTTTTCTGACTTGGATTCGCTAAGTTCACTCAAGATCTGTAAAGCTCATGGTTAAAACAACCATTTGGAGTATATTTAGGTTGATGTTTGTAAATTCACTTGCATTTTTTCCCCAATCTAGTGCAGAGCCGCTGGCTTCATTCTGTGATAATATTCTCAAGAAGGGTGGGAATGAAAAATTGAATGATGAAACCATTGAGGACACATTAGATAAGGTGGCCTTCCTGTTTCTTTAATATCAATTTCTGTTTCTGTTGCATTTATTGACTTGTCAGGGTAATTTCTAACGTGTTCATTTTATTCCTGCAGGTGGTAAAGTTGCTTGCTTATGTTAGTGATAAAGACCTTTATGCCGAATTCTACAGGTAAGCTGTTTGCTTCCTTCATATGTTTCAATTCTTTCTTGTAAAGGGATTTTTAGGTCCCTCCTCCTCCTCCTCCTCCTCCTCCTACTACTACTACTACTACTTTCAGGGATTTTCTGGATCCCTATTACCACCACCACTACTTGAAAAGAAATAAGATTTTTTCCCCTCTTTTGACTTAAGGTTGCTTCAATCCCTTTCGTGATGTTAATGTCATTGTTTCAATGGAAAAGGAAAGTGGTCTTTCTCACTTCCTCTTCCCCCACAGTTCTTCTAGTGCTTTCTCGTCTAAGGGTGATATTTCTAAACATCTCCTTACCGCTTCTACTACTTGGTTAAAAATTGATGCACAAGGTTGTTACCAATGATATGATCTATTGATGGGTGTGTATATATATAATTATTTGACTTTAGATTTGAATGTTTCATATGTTGATAATGGATGTCTAGTTGCTTAGTTTCTCTTACACGAGTTTGCTTTGTTACCAGTTTGAGGTATTGTCTTCCCTTCATCCAACTCCAGCAGTTTGTGGGTTTCCTACAGAAGAGGCACGCATTCTAATTGCAGAAACTGCTACATGTTTATTGTTATATCATTTCTGTTCTGCAATCTGTGTTTTATGGCTTGTTTACATCTACGTGAAATTTTTAAGATGAGACATAATTCAATTCTTGACTAAAGTTGAACAAGAAGGGAATCAATGATCTAAAGAAAGTATACATACTTGCCTGAAGGAATCATATATCATGATTTACACTTCCCTGTAAAGCTTATGTGTTGCTATCCATTTAGTGCGTCTCGTCTAATTTGAAGTGCATATAACAGTGATAAAAATTGCACTATTAATGAATTCAATTTTTACTCTAGAACACTAGATTTAGCCTGACTAACATTGGTCATATGGTTTTTTTTTTTGGGTTAAAATATTGAACTATTTGTTTCAGTTGGGAAGGGGGGTGTTTTCTTTTCTGTTATCAAATTGCCATGATTTTTAACTTTATTTCCATGTCTGATGATTATTTATAGATCATCCAATTGTGATTATACTTTTGCTACTCGTTATGGGACTAAATATTACCTCTGTCGTATGTTTTTTTTTTTTTTTTGGATTCTCAAGGAATCTAAATAGAGATATTCTTTTAATGCTATCATATGTAAGTGAAGTATATATTAATTATGTTGTACAGAAATGTTTGACCGAGGAATGTATGCTGGCCTGGTTGGTGATGTGTATCGAATCTCTTTTAACCTCTCATCTGTAGCTTTATTCCTTGAAAACCCATGTTTATTGTTTTGGATGCATTAATTTCCATAAGCTTTAATCTGCCTTTACCGTTCATTATTTGATGCTTTATTCATAGAATTGATTATTTGATGCTTTAATCTGTAGCTTTATTCCTTGAAAACCCATGTTTATTGTGTATCGAATCTCTTCAATTTTTTTGTATCCCATTCTTTTGTATCTCAAAAATTGATTATAAAGTGGGATATGAGTTTCCCCTTTTATTATTATTATTATTATTATTATTATTATTATTATTATTATTATTATTATTATTATTATTATTATTATTATTTTGGCTACGAAAGCAATATGAAAAAAAGAAAGAAGAAAAACTAGAAGCAAGCAGAAGCAAGAGCTATTGTTATCCTACAGGGACTAGGAGACCTGTAGATATGCTGTTTATTGTAGCTTTCTGGTTCATACGTTAGTGAAACTCTTCCTTACTTTACTGGTGTTTTGTCTTATTGTTGTTGTAGTGTTGCATGAATCAAGAATAAGATCTTCATTATCTCTCTTCTTAACAAACAAAAAGAAGACCTTCAATTCTCTTAAACCTTACTGATCTTGATTTCAGCATTTGTTATCATTCATACCGTAGCAGTTGTAGTACAAGTACCTAATTTTGTGTACAACTGGATTTTAAGAAAATTAAGTTCTCTAAGCATGGGTTATATGCTTATTCATGCTTTTGCATGAACCAAATGATGCAATATTAGTTTTTCTCTTTCTGGAATCATACTTTAATTTAACTTTAGAAACTCAAAATGTGAGCCCTTTCCTGCAGGATGCTAATGAGGAGTCAAAGTCCGTTACAAAAGCTTTATCCATGAAAGGTCAAATCCTTGTTTTATTTCTTTCAGTCTTATGCTGAAATATTTTAGTTGCCAGGTGATTATCACGCACTTGTATCTCATTGCCACATTGTCTGTGCATCAGTGGCATGCTGAGTAATGCAGTTTAGATTATCTTAGCTAGTTATGTAGTGATATTGGCCTAGTCACACGCCCCTTTTTTTTTTCTTTTTCTTTTGGTCTTGTAGTGATATGCAAGAAAACCAAATTTTATCCTTTTCAGCAACTGGTTGACAAAATTTTAGGTTTAGTTAGCTAACTGCTCATATTTGCTGTAGTTCTTCGTCTGCAACAATCTGATCTGATTTCTCATTTTCAGCAATCAAAAAGCGAATGGAGAAAGATGTTGATGAAGTGGGAAAGATTGCACGAAATGTCAAAGCAAAACTAGAAGCAATAAGCAAAGATGTATTTCTTAATTCCTTTATTTTTATGTCTATCAAAATGTTATCTGATGGTAGTTAGCCTGGTATGGCAGTGTGTACTGATTCCCTCTTCTTTCTCTTTAGAACTTAGCCAATCGACATAAACCTGGATGTGGAAAGGGAACAGGTGTTGATCGATCAAGGACAAATATGACAAAGTGTGTTTCTTCTGCAACATATGAATTTCAGATTATTGCACATTTGTTGTTTTAGAATCATATTTAATTATTTTCTTGAAATGCAGTGCCTTGACAAAAAAGTTCAGGGACCTAATCATTGAATTTCAGGTATATTTGGATATATATTCATTTTGGTAGTTGCTTTCTTTTCATTCACTAACTAAATTTCCTTGATCAGACTCTGAGACAAAGGATCCAAGATGAATACCGTGAGGTCGTGGAGCGAAGGGTCATAACAGGTCTGAATATTGCTGTCTGCATATAAACAAAAATTACGGTTAAAATTTGAAGTTGGAATGATGTCTTTCGTAATCATTTTGCTTGTTGCTGGCTGATCTTGTTTTTATTTGCTATGTTTCACTTTGTGTTTTAATTTTGAGATGATTGAGCAGTCACAGGAACCAGACCAGATGAAGAGGTGAGCCAAAATAATGAGATCAATATTTGGGCTGTAATGGTGAAATGGAACTATGGATGTTATCCTAACCGAAATTTTTTTTGACTGTATCAGACAATCGACCACCTGATAGAAACCGGTAACAGTGAACAAATATTCCACAAAGCTATTCAAGAAATGGGAAGAGGGCAGGTACTACCTTTTCTACTTTTACCATATTTCCCATACTACATGTGTTTCTGGTTGTGAACAAGTCTCGTGAACTAAATTGTAGCTAGTCACTAGTTTAATTATCTTTTTATGTATGTGTTTTGTCTAATACATCCGGCTACAGATAATTGTTTTTTTTATTATTATTATATTGAGTTATTAAAATAAGATGTATTATATGCTTAAACCAAGAATTGTTGAAAAAAAAAATCGACTCAAACTAAATTTTCTAGACTCATTTTTAATATTTAATCTAATATTGGAACCCTCAAACTAACTTATCTCGGTTACAAACCGATAAAGATAATTTTAAACAATCAAGACAATTTTTAATGACTAGGTGAATGTCACATTGGCATAAATATTCAATCAACTAGCTTTCAGGTCACTTCTCATATTTAATCCAACACCACAAGTCAATTTCAATTATATTTTCCCTTCTTAGAATTGTGGAGGCTGTAGGTGAAAGTGTGACTAATCTCCAACTAGGCTCAATGGCAATTGTTCATTCTCAAGGAAGTTCCTTCACTAGACCGACACCATTGATCTTTTGAGGTTTGTTTTTTTTTTTTTCTCAATAGTTCACTTTTATGAGTTTGGCTTCTGGTCTTCCTCCTTCTTCTGACTTAATTTGCTGTTTCCTTCACTTATTTTGTGAGGTTGAATTTGGGGATATCATCCCGAGGGAGAGAGAAATTGGTGATGTTCCACTCTGCAGTGTAATTTCTAAAATTGGCCAGCTTGTTCCTTAAATAAGCGTTGGCCCATGAATGAGTAACTTGTATAATCTTGCTAACTATTTCTTCTCTCTGGATCTGAATTTGCAAATTTGGGTGCAGGCTTTATAATTGAACTGGTGCAAGTAAGTGTTGCCTTCTTTTTTTTTTTGTTGTAAGTTTGTTTATCTGTTGATTGGGTGTGCTCACATTTTCATTTTATTTTTGAACAGGCTGTTATAGTGTCAACAAACTGACTTCTGCTGGTTGCAAAGTAAAGATTTGAAGATTTGTACTAAATAACAAAAATGAGGGGGTGATTTGAAGAAAATACAAACTGTTTGACAGTATATGATTGAGATTTGGAAAGTTGTAGGGTTAAATATTTAAAGAGATAAACTAGAATTTTTATGGTTTTCAATTTGGCATTGTAATTTAAATTTGAGCCAATCTGTTTTATTATATATTAATTATCAGTTAATTTTAAATCTCTGTTCCTAATTAAATTTATATAAATTCTCAGTTAATTCTCAATCTCAATCTCTATTCTTAGTTAAATTCTCAATTAATTGGGCTATATTCTTTAAAAAAAAATCAAAAAAAATGGCGTTTTTGAAAAAAATGTCACTAAATGTTGTCATCATGACATCACATCTGAGGTAAGTATTAAAAATGAAAAAATGTGGCGGTTTTTCAAAAAACGCCACTGAATGACGTCATCATTACATCATATATTAATTGTGACGGAAAAGTAGATGGCTGTTAAAGATTTTGCGACGTTTTCAAAAACGCCGTCTAATGTTTTTAGCGACACTTTTGAAACGACGCTAAGATATTGCGGCGGCCGTATCTACGACGAAAATATTAAACGTTGCAAAAACTTATTGCGGCGTTTTTCAAGCATATAGCGGCGTTTTTGAAACGCCGCTAAAAGTCAAATTTCTTGTAGTGAGTATATCCTGGTGGCAATAGACTATTTTGCAAGTGGGTCGTGGCCCAATCCTATGCAGTGTTGAAAGCATCGCACGTGGCCAAGTTCATCAAGAATAATATCATTTGTCGTTATGGGATCCCGAATGAGATCATTTCAAACAATGGTTCTCACTTTAAGAAAGAAGTGATCGACTTGTTGGAAAAATACAACGTGGCTTTTCACAAGTCATCCACATACTGGCCGCAAACCAACGGAGCTGTTGAGGTCACCAACAAGAATATCAAGCACATTTTGCAGAAGATGGTGCAGACCTACAGGGATTGGCTAGACAAATTGCCATTTGCTCTCTGGGGCTACAAAATATCAATTCAGACATCTACTGGGGCAACTCCGTATTCTCTGGTTTATGGGATGGAAGCTGTTCTACCGATTGAAATAGAGGTTCCGTCGCTGCGAGTTATGGCTGAGTGCCAGATAGCAGAAGCGGATTGGCAGTAGAGCAGGTTTGAGGAACTGATGCTGTTCGACGAGAGGAGGCTGAAAGCACTGTACCATGTCCAAGGTTATCAACGCAGGATTGCCAAGGCTTTCAACAAGAAAGTTAAGTCCAGGAATCTTAAGGAGGGGGATTTGGTGCTCAAAGACAACCGAGCTCCCATCCATGACCCTAGGGGCAAGTTCAGACCTAATTGGACTGGTTCTTACATCATCAAATCTATTTGGTTGGATGGAGCCGTCATTCTTATGGACCTAGATGGCCTGGAATTCTCCCAACTAATCAACATGGACAAGTTGAAGAAATACTACCCTTGAGTGGCTTGCTAGGCCGAAAACCTGAAAGGGCGACCTAGGCAAAAGTTAGAGCACAAAAAATTGGAAAATAGAAAAATTGAGCTCGCAAGTTTGAAAACCCAGAAAAGGCGGCCTTAGCAAAAGTTAGAGTGTAAAAGGAGAGTGTTAATACCCGAGTGAACTCGAACCGAACTATGTAAGGCTTGATTCCCATCTTTAGCATACGTAGGCAACTTCATTCTGAAGTCCAGCCATAAACACTTCCAAATCAACTGTGTCCATGTGTTTCTTTAGGTCATCTTTGTCTTTTCTGTATCCAAGAGTTATGTTGTGTTCTTCGCTATGAAAGTCGGTTACAGTACGGTGCAATGCTATTCAAACAAGGGGCAACTTTCTATTTATTGGATTCGGGGTTGTACATCTTGAGGATAGATTCCATGTGTGTCCAGTTGTGATCCTTATCGAAAATGGATTTGAAAAGTTTTAATAAAAGTTGATTTTGTTCAAATTAATCTTTTTATAACTTTGACCATTTTTGGACCAAAAGGAAAATTTTCAGTGCCCACAACTTCAATTTCATTGATTTCAATACAAAGTTCTCTAACTCTCGATGCAAATCAAAGTTGCTTTTTATTACATTCAAAAGGAAAACTTAAAAGTACAGATCAAAGCAATAAACTTCAGGCATAGATGAATCAAGTGTTATTGCGTCTCCTCCCTGAGCTTGTGGAAGCTTCAGATGCTAAAGAAGGCCCGGTTTACACCTCATCTTCAAGCCAAGCTATGCATTCACCAAAAAGGGCGCAACTGAAATTGGGAACAGGAGCCAGAAGTTCTCTTGTCCTCCATGGAGTGGAATATCGAGCTAGTTGTGAACCTCGGATTGGAAATGAAGCCAGATACTCTACTCCTTCTTTTGGGCAAATTTGGTCATGCCTAAACTGACGCCTAAATCGGAATGGAGAATAGAAGACGCAGTGTGTCAGCCCAATCAGCTGAATACCGGGTTACTGAAACATGCTGTAGCTCTTCTCAGGCAGATCAAACCAAGGGTAACGCCAAGCAATGTCGACAGCAGACCTGTTGCACATCTAATGGCACTACCATTATTCATTCGAGAAATCAACTAGCCGTTGGCGAAAGAAATAGCCCCGTGCTAAGTATGCAGGGCAAGAGTTCACTACCTTCAACCTGTCCATGAGCCATATCTGGGGAGAGACGAAAAATAAGAGAGATTAAAGAATAGATAGGTGTATGTAGAGAGAAAAAGTGAGAAAAAGTGAGAAAAGGTTGTGAGAGAAAAACAGAGCCTGAGGGCCGAGTGATGTGAGAAACACATGTGAGATAGGGTGGGAAATAGTACTTGCAAAAGTAGCGGACTTCCCACGAATTTGGTTGTCTCCGGCCTATGGAAGATGTCCAAGCCCATTAAAGTCTCGGCCAATGCTAGGCCAATACAGCTCTTGCCCTCTTTGGAGCCTTGGGCTACTTCGATCAAGCGAATGCTAGACCCTTCGAAACCCGGGGCAAGAAGAAAATGAGCCAACATACACAAGCAAAGGGCGTGTTGCCGAAAACTTTGCCAAAGACGGTCGCCGCGGTCATCGGCGTTAGAAAATTGATGAATGAGGCTGGGAATATCCAACTCCCCATTGTGGATCAAGGATCGAGTCTCATGTAAAGTGAGCCCACACATCCTTCCCAAAGCTTAGATGTGACCAAAATGGGACTGAGGCAAAATTTCCTCGTTACGCCGGGATTCCATCAAAACTTGGAATCCTTCAATTGTTAGGCATAGTTCTTGCCCCCCAAAGCTGAAAACATGTGTAACCAGGTACCAATATCTAGCCGTGGCGTGGAGGAACGAAAAACACAACGGGGTACGACTTAGCGGGAATAGTGCATTTATCCCTAAACCCCAAAAATTCAATTTTTTTGAGCCATCTAAAGCTGCAATCCAATCGGAAAGTTTTCTGGCAAAGAATGGCTCCCTTTGTGGCAAAAACAGAGCTAGAATGAAGAAACCACGAAGCTAGCGCTTTTGTAGAAGATAAGGCAGTGAGTGGAGGCCAGATGTTAACATTTTGGAGGTTCTGCACATTGATGGCCAGCAAGGCTCATTGATGGCCGGCAGAGGCTCATTGATGGCCGGCAGGGGGTCATTGATAGCCGGCAGGAGGAATACATGGCCGGCAGCCTTCCTTCTGTGCTTACTTCCCTCCGCTATGAAGATTCAGCTGTATGTAGTGGTTTTATTCTGTAATTTGTTTGTTCCAAGGTCTTGTTTTGAGTCCTGTTTCGGCTTGGACATGTTCATTAAGTTGAATTCATTTTGTTCTGCTTATCGAGTTGTATTTGTGTTAATTAGTTTGTCGAGTTGTTTTGTTTGTTTGCCGAATTGTTGTATTGTTTGTCAAGTAGTTTAGTTGTTTATCGAGTTATTTTACTCTGTTTGTTATTACAATTGTTGGTCGGTTCGTTACCCGATTCAGATTGTTGTGGCAATATAAATATTGGGTTTTCAATGTCAAATTCAATCTTAATCTCATATAATGTGGTGCTTATGATGCAAAAGTACAACATTTTTTTCAAATGAAGGCTGATTTTCATTCCGATCATGGCTACTTTTTACAAAAGTGCAGTACAAGGTTTTAAAGAAAAATAAAACCCATCTGAAGCTGTACAAGTGCTAACGCCACTAGCAAAAAGAAACTAAGCAAAAACACAGAAATCAGCACTATCCATCTCAGGATCTAGAGGCCCTTTTCGTCCTCTTCCTTGGCAAAGCAGACTCTACGGGACTATCTCCATCGGTGCCACTGTCTGAGTCTAGGCCAGAGTCTGAACCGGAGCCGTCTCCACTCCCCTCCTCAGAACCCTCCTCACCATCAGCATCCCCACTCTCTGAACCTGAACCAATATCACCATCCCTGCTCTCGGATGACTCTGAATGTCGACTCGTCGCCTCCTCGGTCTCACTAGTATCAATGTCATCGTCACCTAGGATAGGCTCTAAAAGGCCACTCTCAGCTCAGGTGCGCCCAGCTCGACCTCGACTGCGTGTCGGAGTCTCTCTCTCTCTCCTCCCTGCCGCCGGAGGGGGTACTGATGGTCCTGCTGCAGCCGCCGCTGATGCTGTTGGAATGAATGGGACTTGAAAAAATGTTTGTCATATGTCAGCCACAATATGTGTGTCAGATAAGTGTATCAGTGCAATGTGGGTCAGGTGCAGTGTATTAGTGTAATGTGGGTCAGATGCAGTGTTTGTATGCAGTGTATCAGGTCAGTGCAGTATGGAACAAATTACAGTTGAGATACTAGTGTATCAGCGGAAAGTTTGATGGCATGAGATGTAAACTGAATGGAAATTACCCGAACGCCGTAGAGACCGACCAGGTTCATGCTCCTCTGCACCATCCCCATCAGGGAAGCCGCCAGCTCGAGAGCATCCCCGGTGTACTCTATGGATGCCTGCAAGTGCGTTGAGAAAATTAGTGTTCTATAAGCATAATTAGAATGAATTTGACATGCAAAATGTAAAGTATGCTACATACTGGAGTCGGGCCTCGAACCCCGACAAGCTCGTGCCCAGCTAGTGCAGGCTCAATAGGGATCTGGAAAGCCTTCCTGGTATGCCGCCAACAAGTAAGTGTAGTGGGAAGCTCTGGCCAGCCAGTCCCCTATCTCGTCTGGGAAGCCCCTCTGCTACGAGCCCTGCTCGCCTGACTCACTCTGTGACTCACCCTCACAGCAGGAGCTCTCGCTCCTTCACCCCCACGAATGCCAGTCAGAGGTGGCATCAAGTGTGTCTGGATAAAGACTGCATAATCGCCCTCTACACGGAAGTACTCTGCCTCTAGGCCTATCATGAACCGGATCACCTCGTTGGAAGTCAGGCTGTGTGTCGCTCTTATAGATGCAGGTGGTGTCATCGGTATAAATGGCGCAGGTAGGCCCAAGGTCTGACAGACGAAACGCTCGCCCAGGAACCAAGCTCAACAAATCGGGCCCTCAAGAAGAATGTAATGCTGAGAAGTGCCTCGAGCTACAGTGTATCAGACTCGAAGCCCCGTCGACATCATGGCCCAGGGCTGCTATGTGATTTGAAATGGAAGTGAATGGATTATTAGTCGTTGTTAGTTGCTAATGTGTGGATCAAAACAGTTGTAAAGTAAAAATGATGATAACTGTGTCTCGAGTTACCTCGTGCACCACGACCATGTCGAAGTACTGGTGAAAAAACATGAAGGACTTGCGAGTCCTACGGCGGAGCTGGCCCTCGTATACCCGAGAAAGGGGGACTGTCAATAGCACCTCATCTACAGGCTCAGGAGTGAGAGCCGGGAAGTATGTGTGGACCCATAACTGTAGAAAGAATGTGGAAGTGTGTATATTATCAATACAGTATAAACATATACAAAAAATGCAAAGTAGAAGCTTACAGTGTGGACAGTTGTAGAAAGTGCAAAGCGGAAAGCACACGTGTGGAACAAATAAAAGGCAAGAAATGCTTGAGCAGAAAATGTAAAGTGTAAAGAGGAAGTTGAGATATGTACCTCCCAAGCTCGCCAGTAGCCTCCAACCAAAGTCCCTCGCAGACGGGAGCAGGAGCTCATATATCCGTATAGTATGGTGAGGCCGGCTTCGCCCCAATCATAAAACTGAACTCGAGGAAGCACCACCAAGGCGCTCAGCAAATACAGACCCACCGTGTTCCACCTGTTTGAGAACAAGGTGGTACCAAAGATGAACATGAGGAAGCCTCTCGCATACTGCTCTATCTCTTTAATCGTCTCAGGCTCACTCCCCCTGAACTGCTCCTCAAACTAGCTGTATCACACCATGCCTGCCCGGGATATCGGTGGATGTGCCCCAAGAAGCTCGAGCCATGTTGCCTCTCACTCCCCCATATGAAGGTCGAGAGGGATTGGATCACCCCCTACGCTTAAGCCAGTGATCATGGCAAAGTCGTAGGGAGTCATCGTCATCTCCCCCGTGGTGGAAAAGTGGAAGGAGTTGGTGATGTCCCACCACCTCTCCACCAGTGCTCCTAAGAGAGGACGGCTCGCTATAACCTGAGTCAAGCTGGAGCAGAAAAGACCGATGCCTGCCTCATCAATGATGTCACGAACCCTAGCTGGAAGTTCACCATACCAATCTCGAGCAGTCTTCATACCATAGCTCCTAAAGGCGCGAGACCCGCCTTGTGGCAATGCATGAAATGCAATCAGACCGATACAGTGTATGAGGCAATGTATAGATGAAGGCAGTGCAAGAAATGAAAACAGTTAAAGGTAGAGATGTATAAAAACAGTTTTCGTACCTCAACGGCGATGGCCAATAAATGAGACGTCGGCTTCCTCAATAGGAGGTCCTCTGGTGCGTCCTCAACAAAGTCAGTAAATGTCACGACCCCATTCCGCCCCTAGTAGAATGGTGCCATGATGGCCAGTAATCTGAGATTACCGAAGGCCAACTTTCAAAATTCACACCCAAACAGAGTACACATATGGGGCTTACAAATGCGGAAGCAATAAATTAAAAGCTAAGTAGTCCATAAGAGCAGTGCATAAGTCAAATGGAATGGCATACATCTTTACATGGCTTTAATACAACAAAACGAAGTACAAAAATACATCTTGACCAAAAGGCTTCTCAGCCATCAAATACAAAATATAGTGAATTACAACTAAGAAGCATGATCTTCAAGATGCTGCAAAAGTGCAAAATCCAAAACAAGTGGCAAGTACATCTAGGCGTCACCGCCATCCTGCTCATCATCTACATATATATATATATAGAGGAGTGAGCTTGGATACTCAGTGAATGGTATGAATAATAAAGGGGTTTGCATGACTGATATTCAAGATCATTATCAAACGATACATAACATAATTAGTGCAAATCAAGGGATGAACCAAGTCCATCTAGCAATTCTTTCAAGCTTCAAGGGATGCTTACTAGCATCAATATAGTACAAGTGATGACATTTCGAACAAACAAACCCACGCGGTAAACCGTCAGTGGCAAGACAAGGGAGATATCTCAAATCAATGGTGCAGTTGCATTATAGTCCCCTGGCACTAAGGACTTGTGCTACAAATGCTTAGAGTCCCCTAGCACGTACGGACTTCCAAACTTTTGTGCTACAAATGCTTATAGTCCCCTAGCATGTACGGACTTCCAAACTTTTGTGCTACAAATGCTTATAGTCCCCTAGCACGTACGGACTTCCAAACTTTTGTCATCAAAACAAGATATAATACTTGATATACAAAATAGGAATAATCATTCATGCTTACAAATACTTTCCAAAACAAAGCAAAACAAGGCTTTTATCAAAACATTGTAACATAGCTTTATTAAAAATACCACTCACATAGTTCTTCAAACGTCGGGGTCAAGGCAAGTCCAAGTCCTACAAACACATGGCAAAGTCTGTTGAATGCACTTTCAAACAAGTTCTACATGCATACAGATGATCTCGGCATTCTTCAAAAACTAAGTCAAATCAAAATGAAACACCGTTTCTCATCTCGGGAAAACATGCTGGGCGCCAACCAGGTCTAGGCCGAGGTTCCTAACCTCCTCGCCGAGGTGTGGTCCCGAGGGCCACATTCAAGGATATGAAGTCAGGAAAAATCTGGGTTTCCCTCTGCTGAAGAACATGAAGAACATGAAAAACATGAATGCTCAATCACAACTTGTTATTTCAAAATCTGGGATTTTCATGCTATGAGTTCGAAAACATGGACCTGGGTACCCATACTTGAAGATCTTATGAAAACAAACACAAAAACATGGAACTTGTTACAAACTTTCGGATCAAACAAGGCTTTTCTTTTAAGAACCCAAGAACACCATTTTCTCTTTCTAGAACCAAACTTTAAATCAATGCATGGCTCATGAATCATGCTAGATCATGCAATGCAGCTAGATAAACATAAAGAACAACAAGAGTAAATCAAGAATCTAACCTCAATACACAAATCTAACGGTTTGATCTCTAGGAATCAAGCTCGAAGGCCTACTCTCTCACTCTAAAACTTCTTCTTCTTCCTAGAGCTTCTCTCTCTCTCTACAAGGCAAAGATATGATACAAAAATGTATATTTTCTGGGTCTGCCGGCTGACTTAACCCTCTGCAAGGGCACGTGGCAACGGCTGGTTGGTTTTACTCAAAAAGGTGACTGAGTGAAAAGACAAGACTATGACATAGTGTGTTCAACAAGCTAGGCGGCAAGGGCACTTCGGCAAGCAAAGGACAATGACCTCGGCTAGAAAGGACAACACTTGGCCTAGCTGTGCCACACCTCGGCCTAGATGTGCCACACCTCGGTCTAGGTCGTACCAGTCCAGGAGCAAGATCACTTGGGTTCAAGGGTAACATCTCAGCCAAGATGTTAGGGCAGGGGTGGAGGCCAACCAGAAAACGGGTTCCAAGGTAGTTCTAGGCTTAAGGTGACCTCGGCTTGGATTAGTCTAGGCTAACCACACACCAAACAAGGAACAAGCATGCAAATAACACTTAAGCAAAACAAAGACAAGATCTGAAATGCAAGCTTAACAGGATAGAATCATATAAATGCATATGAGTATGGTTAGGACAGTGTGAGGGTTATTACAGTAAAAGATCTGATACCTCCTACAGTGGGCATTATGTGTGTCTCTGGATGATACCTCACTGAATCGAAAGGGCGTATACTCAGTGGTAATGGCTCTGGCTCAACCTCAGGCTCAGCTTCGAAGTCTGCCTCGAAATCTACTAGAGGCAGCTCCGAAGGAACCCCATCATGAGAAAGATCATCCGCCATCTAAAAATGATGTGAGAAAATGGACAAAAATAAGGAAAATGGACAGAGAATGCCAAAAGCCAACAAAAGTCAACCCTAAGAGAGAGAAAATGGTAGAAAAAGTCAAAGCCGGGAAAAGTGCACAGAACTCGAGAGAAACTCAAAGGGAATGAGCCTAGAATGGTGGAAATGAGGAAAAAAGCGTCAAAATCAAATTCCAATCGGTTCAAAGGAAAGAGTGTTGGAAAACGCATAGAAAGCACGGATCTAGAGAGAAAGAGCACCTAGAGAGAGAAATGGAGGAATTTCGGACATGGGGTTGTGAGGAAATGAAGTGCCATGTGTAGACGTGCCCGAACGTCATGGCTCCGCGTGCGAAATGGCGCGAAATCCATTTTGGTCATTAGCATACTACAGTTCAGACTCAATGTCACGGTTCTGAATCTAATCTCGCAAAGTGCAATGCAAGACTGATAAATCACCAAAGAGTCCAAATCCGGCAAATCGTTTTAGAAAACTGATTTTTATAAAGAAGTGCCAAACATGGACTGCTTTGTCAGATACAGAGTCGCCACCTAAATATTTTATTTTGGGGGAAATTTAGGAAACCCTGACTCGTGTCTAAGGCCACGTGTCCGTCATCACCAAAGTTGCCTCAGCTCTGGAACTTGGGTACGAGAGAGGAAAGTCATGCAATGAGCACCCCCGCTCGCCCGATCAAAGGATCGGCCTTTACTAACATGATATTTTGTTTTCGAAAACACACGTGTTCTTATTCCGGTTATTAGCTAGAATTACTATGTGATGCGCACAACACACAAGTATAGACTAGATCACCTAAGTTGGAACTAAACATCTCATGTTTGTTTGAAAATGGTTTGAAGGTGCTACTCGCAAGTAGGCTAAGACGTGGATTTGCCACCCTCAAGTGGGCTTAAGAAAACATGATTTTGCCACCCTCAAGTAGGCTTGAAACTCGCATTTCAATGAATTGTTCCAATTCAAGTAATCTAACCTTCACCCACAAGCATTCAGGCAGTTAAACACTTAAACAGATAGCCTCATGGCAAGCATGCTATCATGGCAACACTTACACACATGCAAGATGCTAAAGCATAAAAGCTTACCTAGTACTCCAAGCCAAAACAATAGCTAGTTAGTAATCAATGCATGATCCTAGCTTATGTTGAGATGTCTAATGCAACACATGCAAAATGCAACTAGAAATAGGCTCGGCTATTCTAAGATGTCATGTGAAATGCAACTTGATAACATGCTATTAAACACGTATTCAAGTAGGAATTGAAATACAATGCGGTTAGTATGATGCGCCGAGCCCGGTGCATGCAATACAGATGAATGAATGCAAACATGCTATCATAAGTATGCTAATTGAAACATGACCTAGAACTAACCATCAAAAGCGGTTAAGTAAAAGGGAGAAAGATGTGGGGTTGGAAGACATTCACACACTTACGCACACTTATTACAAAATTCGCCCTCTCGACGGAGGGTCCGAATAAATAATACAAACCAACTAATTAATCAACTACAATAGCTAATTAATTATTACAAAACCTTAACTAATTAAGCAAATTAATTAAGTTACAAAATAGTTAAAGCGGCCTCCAGAAGAGGGACACATGCATGCTCGATCAGCTTCACTCAGAAATGCGTTGCCATGCCCCATGTTGCCTCTGTTTGCACACTTATGCTCCTCTGAAAACTGTGTCAGCTTCTGTGATGCTTCTGAACCACCTCATGGACATGCTGAGAGGCCATCGGCCAAAAGATATGGCCATCGGCCAAGAGAAAGGGGTCATCGACCACTTATAGATCCATCGGCCAAAAATTGTTAGTCGATCAGCACTGCAGATAGCCGATCGACCATCTCTTCTTGCAGACTGCTCCTTTTGCTACAGCAGAGTACAAACAAGGGCATGACAATACATTTGCAAGAAAATGTTGTGCAACTACACCCCTTATCATGTTTAGAACTCAAAGGAGTGTAGTGTTCTACTCTCAAGCCATCAATCACGCATTTCGATGCATGATGGCCAAAAAGGCCGAATTGCACAAATCAATATAGAATGAATGCACAAAACACATGAATGCCTCACACTCTATCATGTTGGATTAAGAGTGTCGGCGACCGAGGATTGAGGCACGTTTCGTCACTTCAAGTACGAAACGTCCCTCGGTCCTCATGTTTGGTTTGACACCCTAAACCAAACGCAATGCAATACATGCAACATGGAAAAGCTATGCAATGTAACATAAGCATGCCAAATGCAATATGACTCAAACATGCACATAAGGCTAGGGTAACAAGCATGCCAAATGCAATGCAACCTAAACAAACATGTGACAAAATGCAAACTAGCAAACATGCAAAATGCAACCTAAACATACAAACATGCATGGTATGCAAAGATGGACAAGCATGCAATATGTCAAGCATGCAATATGTCAAGCATGCAACAACATGCAAACTAGCAAGCATGCAACAACATGCAATATGTCAAGCATGCAACAACATGCAAAGATGGACTTAAACTAAAGATGGACAGACCTTAGTCATGCCCAAAATCAGTGGCCAAATGTGATGAAATGATGGTATGAAAATCATGAAAAGGCAAGACAAGCGTGCATGCCAATTGGCTCAAGGACTAAAGCATAAAGATGCAACTCTTAAGCACACTGAAAGAGTGACAAGCATGGATATGTGATAACACCATAACCTCTGAAATCATGTTAGGAATGATGCCAAATCAACCAAACAATGCAAGTATGGCATGCAAGAAAGCTCAAAGCTTGAAACTAATAAAGGGACTTAAACCATGGCCATGCAAAGCAAGCCCCAAAGGGCCAAGGGCAACCAAAACAATCCCAAAGCAGGTCAATACAAGACCAAAAGCATGCTTGAACCTAGCCAACACAAGCTAGAACAAAAGTCCAAAAGGCATGAGGCATGTAAGGCTAACAAGGGGTATTACGCTACACCTATTACAACCAAACATGACATGACTTAACCAATGAAAAACAGAGCCACGGCATATCAAAATAAGCCCAAAAACCCATTGAGATGGCATCCTAAAGGCCTAAGCATAGAGGCATGCACAATGATCCACTCTTAAGGCATAAAACACCAACTCTTCAAAGCATGGAAAAGGAGACAAATATGAATGCATGACCACACTATATGGACTGAAATCTCATATGAAATGATGCCAAATCATGAAAATGGTGTAAGCAATGCATGCTAATGACTTGGACACTCAAAGCTAACAAGTTAGATTGAACCATGGCTATACAAAACAATGCATGCATGACCAAGAAAATGTAAATCAAAGCTAGAGCATGGTAGAACATGACTAAAAGCTTCTTTGAGTTGAGCCAAAACATGCAAGAATGATGATCCAAATGCATGATGCATGTTAAGGCAAATTAGAGGATTGCACTACAAGTGCATGATGCATGCAAGAGGCTATTAAACCAACCTTAGACGGAGGTATAACATGGCAAAATAACACCAAATACTTGCTGAAATGGAGCCAAAACATGCTACCATTATGAGCCATTTATACTAGCATATGAGACACAAGGAGAGGGGGGGTGTCACTCTCCTATTCAAGACTCCAAAACCACCTTTCCACCACTGAAAATCCTTTGGATTTCAGTGGTAGAAAGGTCAAAACAAGATGGTTCCAAAGCTCAAAAAGAAAGGCACAAAACAAGGCCAAACAAGGCCTAAGAGGGGGTAAACAACCCCCAACCAAAAAGTGACCTTAAACAATCATTACAAGAATACAAAATCAGAACTTTTTTTAGTTTAGAGTTAAGCTTAAAACAATATGCAAATAGGTCTAAAAGCTTAAGCCAAAATGGGGAATTAAAAGGTAGTTGACTCACCCTTGAAGAACACCTTCAAGAACACAACTCCAGCACTCTTCTCTGATCAAAACCAGTCCAAGAACTCCAAAACCAACTCCCTAGTACCTCAGCAACCAAAGGATGGTGTTCTAGTAGGTGTGTGTGTGCAATAGTGTGAAGATATTACACTTTTGGGCACAAACAAGGGCTAAACAAGAAAGAGAGGTAAAATATAGAGAGAAAGATATAGAACTTGTATCTCAGATTTTCAGAACCTCTGGAAAGGGAGGGGAGGCTCCCTTCTTATAGAATTTCAATTCTCAAGCTTGTTCAACAAGCTTGAGTCTTGAAACAAATCCCTCCATACACGTGTATGGAGGATGAGAATTGTGCCCACCAGCTGTCACAGCTGGCAAAAAATATCTGCAAAAAGCAGATGGAAAGGTCTCGCCTCAAAAATATGGCCGATCGACCAAAAAGAGTGTCGATCGACCAAAAATAGTGTCGACCAGCCACCACTTATGGCCGATGGCAAGAAAACATGGCCGATGGCACAAAGCCTTAGCCGATGGGTTGAGGGGATGGCCAACAAACCACCCTCTTCCCTCAAAAGCAAAACCACAAGTCCTTGGTGCACAACCAAGCACAAAACAGACAAGTCGAGAGATCTTGAGGCAAGGCACGCGGCCAAGACCTGCGGGAACTCAAAACGAACACGAGCATGGATGATCATCGAGTGTTCAAACGATGACGTCCAAGTCTTGAGGACGGTCAAAAATGGGGTGTCTATACCATGCCCTATACTTAAAGACCCAAGCCGAAAGACCATTTTTGGCCTTGGCCGACCATCAATGGCCGGCAAGGCACATTGGTGGCCGGCATGGCACAACAGTGGCCGACAGGTGGCCGGTGGCTCCTCCTAGTGGCCGGCAGGTGTCCATGAGTTTCCTATGTGTCCCTTGGTCTACTTTGTGTTCTTGGATTTCAAGAAGTGAAGAGAATGTTCAGTGTTTGGTTCAGAATGTCCCTACGAAGGCTCGGGATTGCACTTCCAGGGTACGATGTCTTATCGGCATAAGCGAGGTGTATCCTTTTAATATATTAGAGCTCTTCCTAGAGGTACATCGGGAGTTGTTCTTGAATTGATCATATTAAATGCGTTTTGTTATCGCATGGAATATGTGTCTCTTTGTTGTCACATGGAACGTGCGTTCCACTTATAATATTTGCATAGAACATGCTCTTACTCTAGTTGCATAAAGTGTGCATTCACTCTTCCATTATGCCAAGAACGTACTCCTGTTTCCCATTTGCATAGAGTATGCATTCGGGTCTTTTGCATAAAACATGCTGTTAATCTTGCATTAAGCATGCATTTTCTACTATTGATCACTGCATGCATCTTATACTATTGCAGAGAATGTGCATTCCGAAGTAGCATAGTCCATGTCCTAGTTCTTGTTGCACAGAATATACTCCCATTTTGTTTCTCGCATGTGTTACATGTCCTTAACATTGTACCATGATTATTCATCTTGCATAGAACATGCATTTTGTACTTTTGCATAGAATATGCTCGTCTCTTGCATAGAACTTGCTTTCAATCTCCTGCATAAAACATGCTCTCGCATAGAACATGTTGTCACTACATTTGCATAGAACATGCGCACTTATTGTATTATGCCTGTTGAATTTCTTTCTTATAGAGACACGATATTATATGTACGGTTCATTTAGAGGAGTTCCAGGTGAGACCACTTCTGTCCTTTGATCCGCCTTGTTTCAGTTAGAAGCATTTGGACGTGTTCTGATGCTTATACCACTCTTTTTTATTAGAAACATTCGGATACGCCCGATGTTTACACCACTCCTTTTGGTTAGAAACATTCAAGTGCACCCAATGTTTACACCACTCCCTTTGTTTAGAAACATTCGGGTACGCCCGGTGTTTACACCACTCCGTTTGGTTAGAAACATTCGGGTACGCTCGCTGTTTACACCACTCCTTTTGGTTAGAAACATTCGGGTACGCCCGGTGTTTACACCACTCCCTTTGGTTTGAAACATTCGGGTACGCTCGGTGTTTACACCACTCCTTTTGGTTAGAAACATTAGGGTACGCCCGATGTTTACACCACTCCCTTTGGTTAAAAGCATTTAGGTACGCCCGGTGTTTACACCACTCCTTTTGGTAAGAAACATTCGGGTACGCCCGATGTTTACACCACTCCTTTTGGTTAGAAATATTCGAGTACGCCCGGTGTTTACACCACTCCTTTTGGTTAGAAACATTCAGGTACACCCGGTGTTTACACCACTCCTTTTGGTTAGAAACATTCGGATACGCCCGGTGTTTACACCACTCCTTTTGGTTAGAAACATTCGGATACGCCTGGTGTTTACACCACTCCTTTTGGTTAGAAACATTCGGGTATGCCCGATGTTTACAACACTCTCTTCTCCTCTCGCGTGCGACGCGTTGGGACGCTTTGGTTAAAAGCATTCGGACAAGTTCCGATGCTTATACCACTCCTTGTTTTGGTTACAAATATTTGGACGTGTTTCGATATTTATCACCGCTCCGGTTAGAAACATTCGGGTACGCCCGGTGTTTATACCACTATCTTCTCCTCTCGCCTGCGACGCGTTGGGACGCTTTGGTTAAAAGCATTCGGACAAGTTCCGGTGCTTATACCACTCCTTATTTTGGTTACAAATATTTGGACGTGTTCCGATATTTATCACCGCTCCGGTTAGGAACATTCGGGTGTGTCCCTATGTTCACACCATCCCTTCTCTCCTTCCGTGTGCAATGCGTTAGGATCTTGTTTGACATCTTGGGTGCGCCCGATGGATTATGTTATTCTTTGCCTTTCCTACATGATGCGTAGTTAAGCTTGCATAATTTTCTTACATCCTTTCTGCATGAAAGGTGGTTTGGTTCGTGTTTATTTACTTCTTTTCAAGTAATGAGATTACGGTAGCATTTCTTTGCATAACGTTTGCATTTCAATGTTTCATTGTGCAGCTTCATTGGATGATCATAAATTATGTTCTTGCATCATGCATGTTATTTACATCCTACCCTGGCAGCCTACGGGCGCAACCTTTTATTCCTGTCTTGATTGTCTGTCCAAGTCTTACGACATTATCAAAATGGGTCGTCTCTGGGTTTTGACATTCACTCACATCATTTCATGACTCCGAGTTCTGTCAAAGAGGGGCAACTGTAGACATCCCATTTTTGATGGCCTTTTAAGACTTGGATGATCTTGCAGGTACATCTGGTGGCAAGTCTGATTGCTCACTGAGTGCTTAAAGTCCACGGTGTAACGCCACAGGTTTGAGTTTTCCAAACCCTGCATCCTTTTTGCCTCATCTTTGGACCATGCTTAGGTCGTTTCAGATTAAGGTTGGTGATGGCCTGCCGGCCATTTTCGAGGGCTGCCGGCCATGGCTTTTGGCCTGCCAGCCATTGATGTGCCTGGCCGGCCACCAATGAACCCTTGCCGGCCAACACTGATGGCCTGCCGGTTAGCAGTGTTCCAGCAGGTATTTTATGATATTTTGTGCCAACTGTTTGCACAGATTGATGCATCTTCCAACACGTGTGTGGTTAGATCTTTGTGAAGGAAATTTGTGTTTTCTATATATATGACCCCTCTCTTGCATGTGGGGAGGTTAGAAAATTTTGAAGACAAAAATTCTCTCTCTCTCTCTCTAGAATTTCCTCTCTCTCATGTTATTTTGTGTCTTAAGTCTAGTTTCTCTACACTTTTGCATATCAACCCTAAACCAAACACTCTCACATTGGAGCTAAGGTCTCTTGAGGTCCTTTTTGAGCTCTAGAAGTGGATTTTGGCTTGATTTAGCTTGTTTTGTTGCTCTAAATTGCATCTTGTCTTCAAGAGGTATAACACTTGTATTTTAAGCTTCTTTTAAATACTTGTTTTGCCATCTTTACATGTTGTTTTTGAGCTGGTTTTGACCTCCAAAAATCTCTATTTTTATGGTTTAAAAATGGTGGTTTAAGGCCCCTTTTGAGTTAGGGGTGGTTCACCCTTTTGCTACTTAGTTTGTTAAGCTTTTGTGCCTCTTTTCAAAGCTTTTAAATCAACCTTTTTTTGTCTTTTTAACCACTGAATTTTAGAGGATTTTCAATGGTAAAAACCTTGTTTTGAAGTCCAAAATTGGAGGGGTTAGCCTTCACTCCTTGTGTCTTGTTTGTATGTCTAGATAGCTTTACATGTTAGCATGTTTTTCTAGCAATTTGTAGCTTAAGTCCAGCATATTTTTGCCTCTATTTTGACTTGTTTTGGCTTTGTTTTGGGCTGGCCAATTCAATTGAGGCTTGTATTGCATAGTTGTAGGGTTAATTCCTTCACTAGCTCACTGTTTTAGGCCTTTAAACATGAGTTGTTTGAGTTAGTTGCATGTTATAGTGTCATTTTGCATGTAATTCCAGCATACATTGCTCTGTCTCATTCTCATTTGTTTCACTCTTTCAATTGCTTTTGAGAGTTACTTCAAGTTTGAGATTCTTTAAGCTTGAGATAGAGTTTATGTTTAATGGTTTAATCCTTTTTGAGGATTCATTATCAACGGCATGAATTCTCTCTTGCCTTACATCATCCTTTGGTTGACGCTTCTTTCTTTTTAGAGGACTCTGACCAATGGACTAAATCAACTAAAGAATGAGTTGGTAACTTAAAATGAGTAAACAAAAGTGATAAGTAAAACTTGAGCTAGATAAGCATATTGTGTTGTATTATATGTGTTCAATCGGACGTTATATTGAACACAAGGAAGATTGGAGCATTTCATACTCAAAGTGATGAAATGAGTCAATCTCCTTGGTCTCCATTGCCCTTGATCACACATGATAGGGTGATGGTCTTGAGTCTTGTTTTTGCATACAATGAAATTGTATTTCTTGGTTCTTTGGCCATCATGCATTAAAAATGCTTGGTTGGTGGTTTTGGAGCCAAGATTACCACTCATTGGAGATGTTTTGATGATAAGGAGTGGTACACAATACATACAACCTGTGAAATTACTTTTTTCCTGCTCTGTGTTGTGCTCTGTTGTAGTAGAATGAAGTTGTTCATTAGTGGCCGGCAGGCCATACACTGATGGTCGGCAGCCTTTCATTGATGGCCGGCAGTGCCCTTTTGTAGCAGGCACATGGCCGGCAGCCTCCATTGGTGGCCAACTAGACACTGATGTACTCTCAGAATAGTGCCCTTTCAGCGTACCAGAATTCAATTGTGCATGTGCATTTGATGCGTCTCAAGTTTAACTAGCTAGACCAACTTATTTTTGAGCTAGTTTTATACTTAATTAATTTAGTTTAATTAATTAGTGCAACATGTATTTGATTAGTTTAGATTAGTTAATTGATTGTTGTAATAATTAAGTAGCTTAGCTTTAGTTATTTCTTTATTTTGTTTTGTATTAATTAGCTTAGATTAGCTTCATTTGGACCCTCCTTCACGAGGGCACAATGTTGTAATAAGGGTGCGTGCGTGAGTGTATGTTTTCCAACCTCACGTCTTTCTCCCTTTTATATAATCGCTTTTGATGGTTAGATTAGGGACATTTTCAATTAGCATACCTTATGTTTGCATGTTTGTATCCATTCATTTGTCTTGCATGCACCAAGGCTTGGGGCATCATTCAAATTGCATTGTCTTTTCAATACTTCTCTTAATACGTGTTTCAAAGCATGCTATCAAAGTATTGCAAATACCATGATTAAATAGCCAAGCCTATTTAGTTGCATTATTGCATGCGTTGCATTAGGCATCTTGTATAGTTAGGATCAGGCATCTTTCTAACTAGTTTTTGTTTTGGCTCGGAGTACTCGGTAAGTTTTTAAGCTTTAGCATATTGCATGAGTGTGATTGCCATATTGCCATGTTTCGTATGCTTGCCATGAGGCTATGTGCTTACTTGTTAACTGCACGAATGCCTGTGGATGGAGGCTTGATGTTTGAATTGGAACGATTCAACGAATGTGCGTTTTAAGCCCACTTGATTGTGGCAAAATCATGTTTTAAACCCACCATGTTTGGTGGCAAATCCGTATCTTTAAGCCCACTTGCAGATGGCAACTTCAAACCATTTTCGTAAAACAAACATGACTTGAAATGTTCCAATTCTTGCAATTTTAGTATATACTTGCTTGTGCGCATCACATAGTAATGTTAGCTAATAACCAGAATAAGAACACATAAGGTTTATAAAACATCATATCATGGTTAGTAGAGGCCAATCTTTCAATCGGGCGAGCGGGGGTGCTCATTTCATGACCTTCCCCCCTCGTACCCTAGTTCCCAAGCCGAGGCAACTTTGGTGATGACGGACACATGGCCTTTAGCACAAGTCAGGGTTTTCTAAATTTCCCCAAAAATAAAATATTTAGGTGGCGACTCTATATCTGGTAAAGCTGTCCAATTTTGGCATTATTTGATTTAAAATCAATTTTCCAAAAAGATTTGCTAGATTTGGACTCTTTGGTGATTATCAATTTCACATTGCACTTGTGAGACTAGATTCAGAACCACAGATAGAGTCTGAACTGTGAAGCCTTCTTTTCAAACCCTTTCCGAAAGGCGGGGCGTGGAAAAAGGCAAGTCCACAGATAGAATCTTCATAATTAAACTTACATGTCACTCCCATTGCCCTTGTTGGCAAACAGTTAGTTTCTGTTTGCCCCTTCTGCACCTGCAAGTCTTTCCAAGTCATTCTCTTCTGATTCTACTATCTTACTCACAACCTATTCTTCTTGACCATGGTACTGTAGCCCCAGTGTTGTTCCTACCTTCAGTGTTGTATGTGCTGCTTCTAACATATTTCTCCTTCTAATCCTCGAGATACTTTGGGAGGATGACAAAAAGGAAGCCACTGCTGCTGCTGTAGCTCTAAAAATGGCTCCTCTTGGGAAACCAAGGCTGCTGACCACACCTTTCTGTTTGCTAAGACCTCCAGCTAGCCTACTACCCCTCTTTGAAATAGGGCCTTTTTTCCAAGTATTATGGGCTTTATAAACTGCTACTTCCTTGCCTTTGTTGCTAATAGCAGCCCTCTTTCCCAAATTCTTTTGTATATAGATTGGACTAGATTGGGCCTAAGTCTAGGCTGGGCCACACTATCACCCAAGTTCAAATCCACTCTGTTATTTGATCCACTGGGCTCAGGCCCAACCTGTACACCCTCAAGAAAGACTTCCAGGTTGATGTTGGATTTGTCACCCTTTGGTCCACGCAACTCCCTTAAAAGCCTTGAAGTGCCTATAGCCCCATTTATTTGAATATTGTTCATCATTGCCTTTTTTTGAGTTGACTGCCTGAATTAGACCTTCCTCCTTGGAGCACGCACATAAATTACCATTCTCCATGCAGCCCTGTATGTCAACTTCGGCTGTTGCATGCTTACCATCATTTCCCCTACCCAATACCTCTGATCTGACTGGCATTGTCTCCAACACCCTACTTACCCCTTCAGAGCCTCCTTCCATCTCCTTTCCCCTTGCTGAAGTAGCTTGCTTAGTACTCCTTCAACAACCACCATTACCAAACAATTGATCCACCTCTTCTTTGTCATTGGATTGAAATTGAACATAGTCCTTACCCCTGCTAGTATTGGGACTAGGACATAAACATCTTGGAAGTTCCTCACAGACTCTCACTAGAATAAGCTTGCCTCTGCACTCCAGATAAACAGTCGTATTGATCATCTCCATACACCTCATAAGCCCTCGAACTCTGCCTTGCTGAAAGGTGTGAGGATTATTAATGTCTTCTTCAAGTTGAACCAGCAATCCCCAATGACTAGCTACACTACGGAAGGTTGTGACACTCCAGAGATTAATTGGAATGCCAAAACAATATAACCATACATACCTCTCATGTTCTACAAATTGACCTTCCTCCCATTCTTCAACTGAGTCACACCACTTCTGACCCCAATTTCCCAGCTGAGCCTTCCCTTTTTTCATATGTTAAATTGAGCTAAAAGTTAGCAACACTATTCTACCTTCGCACTCCCTTACAACCACATCCTTCATCCCTTTGTTACATATCTCTGCTCTAAAGTCCTTGAAAGCTAGAAAACTACTCATTTTCACTACTAAGCTTTCGTAACGCCACCCATTACCTTCCTCATAAGCCTTGATCACCACCTTTTCACTTTCACTTGATCCACCACTTAATAATGTCTCTGCAAATGTCTTCTTACTGCCATGACTCTGCCTCTACTGCAAATGAGTCCTCTGCGTAATCTTTGACCCATCTTCACCTCTGCATAGTCCCCTATGCTTCATTGGGCCAGGACGTTAGGGTTTTTGATACTTTGCTCTTTTCACCATTAAGGCCTTATTGTCGTACCACAGGTCATCTGCCTTCTGGATCACCATCTCTGCAGCCATTTCACAATCATATTTGACAAAACCAAATCGAGATCTTGTTGTTTGCCTTCTCTTCCCTGGAATGAACACATTCTTGACTATGCCAAACTTGCGAAATAGATGAATAACCCTTTAGGATCCATTGAGTCGGAAATGTTATCCACAAAAATAGTGACCAGCCCTATCTCCTTACGAAATCCACTCTGCCATCCCACATTTCTCCTATGAATCACTGGGTTCCAATCGCCTTGCTCTATTTTTTTAGAAGACTCCTTCAATGACAACTTCTTTTGGATAGCCTTTTCACAGCTATTTCTTGTCCATTTGGAAGCATACCCTTGTAAACAAGCCCAAATCCACCTTGTCTAAGCTTGTTACTAATTATAAACTCACCTTGAAGTTTGCTTACAATACGAATTATCCCTTGTGATTAGGAATGGCAACGGGGCGAGGCGAGGCGGAGCTGGGGACTACATTCCCCGTCCCCGATCCACAAAAGTGATAAATTTCTCGTCCCTGCCCCTAATCCCCAACAAGGAGCCCATTGCCTCCCCAGCCCCCGCCCGTTAACGGGGATCGGATATCCCTAACCCTGAAAAATCCTTGAATTACAGCAGCATATCAGATTTTTTTTTTTTTTTTTTAATTCAAAGGAAAGATTAACAGTGATCTGTAAATATCTTCAAATTTAAATTCAAAAATAGCATATCTTCAAATTCATAGTGATCTGTAAATAACATATATTCAAATTAAAAAATAGCATATCTGTCAATATATCCTATTCAAGCTCCGCACAAAAGATATTCAAATATCGTATTTAAACTCCACTCAATAACATATCTGTCAACATATTTTCAAATAGCATATCTGTCAATAGGGATGGCAATCTGTCAATAGCATATATGTCAACATATTTTCAATATATTCAAATAGCATATTCCATCCAGCAGCCCACACAAAGAAAAATTGAGCAAGTTGCAAAGAGAATAATTAGTCCCAAGCACAGCCCGCAAGGGATAGTCTACCCAAAAAATAAAATTAAAAAAAACAAAAAACAAATCCATTACAATATAAAAAACCAAATCCATTGTGAAAAAAAAAAAAAAAAAAAAAAAAAAAAAAAAAAACAACAACAACAACAACAACAAAAGCAACATTGTTTCTCCAATACTCTGATACAATCACACCACAACTTTCAATATCTCCTTCAACTTGAATTCCTGTTAAATAACAAAAGGAAAAAAAAAACAAATAATCAATACTAATAATAAGATGTAAAAAATGTTGACAATTAAAACAAAATATATGACAACTAACACAAAAGTCATTCGAGTCGATCTCATCATCATCGTATATAGTCGCATAGCCCACCGATTCCAATGTTGAATTTCCTAAAAAGTAAAGAATATAAATTCGGTATTGAAATTATTCCATGGTAATATAAAAGTGAAATAATAATATGTAGATTGGATCAAATAATAATATGAGTACCTTTCATCCCTGCACCTCACAACCAACTTTGTGCACACATTGATGCTTCTAATGTATTTGGATGAAGTCTACTATGATGTAGACTCACCAACCTTCCGCTAGTACTAAATGCTAACTCAGAAGCAACAGTGGATACAGGAATAGCTAAAATATCCCTAACTATTGCCTGTAAGGTCGGATACTTTGGTCCATTGGCTTTCCACCAATTCAAAACATCAAAACCTAAAGTTCTTGGCAAAACATCATCTTCTAGATAATGGTCCAACTCTGATCTTACGTTCTTCATTTTTTTTTACTTCTCTTTCTACTAATAAACAAATCATACTCTAAAAGGGTCTCTGTAATAATTTCTGGATGAATAGAAAAGTCACCAACAACATTGGTCTCCATACCAACTCGGTGTTAATACTCTTGCAATAAATCATAACAAATCTGACGAACCCTATCAACTTCATCTTCAGCTTTGTCTTTATAAAGTTTTTCAAAATAAAACTCCAATACACTCATCTTACACCTAGGATCAAGTACAACAGCAACTCCAATAACAACATGTATCACTAGCCAATATTTATCAGATTTTTTCACAATTTTTGATGCCATTGTTCTAATCACTTCAATTTCACAAGAGAGCTATTGAGACGGTGTCATCCTAATCTCACATAAAGCTGGGAAACAAATATTGGCTGTGGGATACTTAGTACTAGAAAATAACTCTATGATAAATATATATATATATATATATATATATCTTAAACCTCCCACTAATCTCTCTAGCAAACTCTCATTCTTCCTCACTTGGCATGGTCTTATATTGGGGCTCTCTATTTTTCAACCGAGAAAAGACATCCTTATACAATAAGGCAGTCTAAAGCATCAAGTAGGTTGAATTCCACCTAGTTGCACAATCAAGTCCTAATTTCTTAGTATGTGGATTACGCAATTGATTGACTGTTTCTTCAAATTTTTCTTGTCTTTTTGGTGTTGCTATCCAATAAGCTACACTCTCTCGAATTTTCTCCACACCCACTCGTATGACATCCAATCCATCTTTCACAATCAAATTCAAAATATGCGCACAACAATGCATATGAAACAAAGTACCACCCAACAAAAGCGATATATTACTGAACTTATCCATTAACATGGTAATCATATCATCATTTGTGGAGCAATTATCAACAGTAACAGTAGAGATTTTTCTATCAATATTCCAGTCCATCATACACACAAGCAAAGTATTACAAAGAACTTCTTTTGTGTGTGGACATGGAACATAAATAAATCTAAAATATAATATTCATGAACAAGTATTAATAACATGCAAATTGAACTAAATAAGATAAAACTTTTAAATGATTTGCAAATTTACAAACTCAATGCAAATTTACCTCAAAATGCAACTTTGCAATGTCCATGAATCATCAATAAAGTGTGCGGTGACAGCCATGAATCCTTTCTTTTGATTGCTAGTAGTCCACATATCAGTTGTAATTGCCACCCTACTGTTATTATGCTCCACCAAACTCAATGTCTTCATCCTCTCATAATCATAAATATTTAAAATATCACTCTTTATCGTATTTTGAGAAGGTACTTGAAACAATGGTTGAAGTGCTGCTGAATATCGTTTAAAACCAACATGATCTACGATAGAGAGGGGATATTCATGCAATATTATGACATGTGACAACTCTTTCCTTGCAAAATCTTGATAAAAAATATAAGAATTCATTTTTTGACTCTCTCTATTAAAGTTGTTAGTTAAAACATTCTACCTCATGTCCAGCACTTTTTTCCTAGTACAACTCTTAAAGTGATCATGCAAATACCTAGTTCCATTTTTTGAATCACCTCCAAGATACTTATTACAATAATTACATATTGCCTTCCACACCCCATTGACTTGTTGTTTCTTAAAGTGTTCCCACACAACACTAGTTTTCCTTTTAGTTCCTCCACAAGTATTAGACTCTTCTTCTAAGTGAATAACATTTTGATTACAGAGGGGAGACGGTGAGTTGGTAGCTGGCAATGATTGTTGCGAGGCCTTGTTGTCAAATGGTACTTGAGAGTTAACTGGTACTTGAGAGTTAACTTCTAACATTTTTAACCTTTACAAAAATAATATGAAATGAATAAACAGAGGCAGCCCATTATAATATAGACCCTAATCACATCCAAATATCCTAATGGAGTACCTCAGAAAGTAGAGCAACAACAATTAGAAAATTAGAAAATTATATTTTCAATCATTGTCCTCTAGTATATTATAATTGGAAAATTATAATAAATAAAAAAAATTACCCAACAGTGAATAAATCCAATAGAAGGACTAACCATTTAAAACTAAACTACAAAACCGTTAATGCACCAATCAATACAGAGCACATACAGATATATATATACAAACATACAAACATTAACCACCTCCCTTTGAACTCAATTTGGAATTAGACAGCCAAAAGGTAGACAACATTGAACTCTCTCTCTCTCTCTCTCTCTCTCTCTCTCTCTCTACACAAACACACATGCTTTCCATCTAAATTACCCACTGTTATGATGAGTATTGTATTCAATCAAAAGGCAGACTAAAATTTACATAGCAGATGCAAACTAAAATTCACATCTTCCATCTACAAACATGTATTTTAAACGATAAGATAGAAAATCAACCACAATTCAAATTCTCATGGTTTGTTAAATTTTGTTGTTTTAAACTTAAAATTATTTCATTTCATCACTTGTGTCAATTACCCCCTCAAACTATCATATTCAGCCTCAGGTCATAATTAAAAAATATATATATATATATATATATAAAATAAATAACTAGATATATATCATCAATGACATATATATTTAAAATAAATAGATCAATAAATAAAAAAGAGATCATACATTGCATATCAATGACATATATATATATATATATTTAAAATAAATAAATTTAGAGAAGAAAAAAAAAACAGAGGTCGAAACAGCAGTGAAATCCCTAGATCGAAATATGTATACACTCAGATATATATATACACACATATGTATGTAAACCCTAGATCGAAATCCCTAGAGAGAGAGAGAGATACACTTTCAAAATCAACGGTGAGGGAGGAGCGGTGGTGAGGGAGCAAAGAGAGTATCAGCCTCATCATATGTGTGTGTGTAAGAAAGAGAGAGAGTGGGGAGACGAAACCCTAAACAGCAACGGTGGTGAGGGAGGATCGGCAGTAAGGGAGTAGCGGTGGTGAGGGAGGAGCGGCAACCGTTGTTGTTGTTGTTGTTGTGTGTGTGTGTGTGTGTGTGTGTGTGTGTGTGTGTGAGAGAGAGAGAGAGAGAGAGAGGAGACGAAACCCTAAACACAGCGGCGAACGAGAGAGAAAGAAAGAGAATGAGCACCCATTGTGTTTGTGTAAGTGAGAGTGTGTCAACCAAACCCTAAACAAACACACACATATATATAAACAGGGACATGATAGTAATTTTACGTCGGGGGTTAAACGGGGCGGGGCCGGGTCCGGGTTTGGAACATGTATCCCCGTTCCCGACCCGAATATCATCGGGGATTCATTTTTTAATACCATCCCGACCCATTGGAGATATTCTTTGAGGAATAACTACTCAATTCGGGGTCGGGGGGTCAGGTCCTCGTCGGGTTGGGTTTCGATTGCCATCCCTACTTGTGATTTTGAAAATTACAAATAATCCATTTTCAAAAAGATTTATTTAACAGAATTAATAACAAAAAATAAAATTTATAACTGATCTCCTATACAACAATAAAATTACCTGAATTTTTAATTGAAATATATTTTTGACATCATTAAAAGTTATTAATTGACTTGATAATTTATTAATAAAATTGGGCATTTGTTATGTAATTGAAAGTTGAAGGGGTGATATATAATTTTTAAAATTATTAAAAGTAATTTATATTTTAAATAATTTTCAGAGAATCTATATATAATTTACCCTTTATTTTTTGTGTAGTACCTTCTCCCTCTCCGGATGAATTTCTCTCATTCTCTCTCTCTCTCTTTTTTTTCATTATGTAATACATTTTTATTTTTATTTTTTCCGTTATGTAATGCATTATCTCTCTTGTATTTGATCTTTTACCTTGCAATGAAAGGCCTTTATATTTGTACAAAATATAATATTTAAATAATGTTTTTAATTTTTTTATATAAATTTTATTTTTGTATTTATTAGAAATTAAAAAAAATTGAAGTTTATTTACAAATTTTATTATCAGGGACTAATTTATCTTTTTTCTGGATAAATTATAATGCCCCTAAATAATTTACATAAAGACAAGTCCAAATACTCCATTCAAACATAATAATCTCAACCCAAGCGATCAAATCTCTATATTGATATTCTATTCATGTGAGAGATTAACAAAAGAAATCCACATGCAATACATTTTCAATCTTCATAAAATTGAATCTGTAACATGTGAGACAACATGTACAAGGAAATAAAATAAAAGAATGTTCCACAAGCTATAAGTTCCAAGACTTAAGTCTGGTTACACAAAAGACGGTTATCAAACCCCTACAAATAAAGCCCTTGCCTTGTCAAAAATAATCAACAAAAGAAAAAGAGTCTCAGTTCTCAAAATACCTCCCACGCCTTTAGCTAGGTGGGATCACCACATCTTTCTCTGCACAAATCTACTAGGAGTGAGTATAAAATCCAGTAGAGAGATCCTAACAAAGTATACATGTTTAAGCAGTCTTGTTATACTCCAAAACCACAAGTTTTTTGTTATTTTGAAAACACATACAATGTTCCTTTTGAAAGATTCATTATCTCAATGAAGTTCAAATAATAACACGGGGTGATAAATAAGACTCAAGTAATCCTTAGGCTGGTGTTTGCAAGTAGCATAAGAAGCACTACTAATCTCCTATTTTACCAACTTCCCGAAAGGCACGTGGTACTTCCTCCACGCGTGTTTTCGATTTTTCACCACGGATGCTCAAGCCAACTTAAACAATACCAACTACATCCCTAAACAGACTTACCAAATGTATTTACCCCCAAAACATTTGAAGATTAACAATTGTTTTCTCAAAACAATAAATCTTTTTTTTTTTCAAAACATAGCCATAATAACAATATTCAAAGCTATGCATGAATGGAATATAATGCAATTAAATAGCTCATTGAATAATTTTTCCACAATTCTCTACATTCATTCAGTGTGAGATGCAATATTCAACATGTATATCTCAATTTCTCAAATCATAACCAAAATCCATATTCATGTGATATATAATACCATTCCATATTCACAATCAACATTTATTTCTCTTTTATGGTCCAAGCATCTAATAAATCATGCAATCATATAAATTTCTTAACACAAAACTCGTACATCTCATGGATATCTCAATTAATACTACAACAAATGAAATCTCATCATTTTCTTAAGAAATTTTCAACAATCTCACAGATATTTCACAAAAATCTAATTTTCCTTAACTTTTTCCAAAATCTAGGGTTTGAGCAAAACATGGTTTTTCCTTCATTTTTTAAAAACATTTTCCTCCATACATTTCTAAGAGGTTCACAAGTTCATAAAAACCATTTAATTTGAACTTTATCATAATAAATCAGTTTTCAACATTTCCAAAGTCTTACATTTCAAATTTGAAACCCCTAACTCAAAATCATATCAAAATAAGGAAGACATGTTAAAACTATATATATAACTCAAAGAAACTCCCTACTTCTAGTTTTGGGGAAAAAAGATGAGAAAAACTTCAAAATCAACAGTATTGAAATCTGATCTTTACTGTACATAATGTAGCCCTTGATGAGCTCTCTAACTTTAATTAAAACACTAGGGTCAAAATCCCAATGGATTTAGGAAGATCAAGAAATAAATGAGGTGGGTGGATGGTTTTCTAGAGAGAGATGAGAAAAAAGGGAGAAAAGTGAAATGTAGAGAGAGAGTGACATGTAAAGTGAGAGAGATAAAGTGTATGGCTCAAATTTTAAGTGATTGGGCATATTTTTTCGGAGTTGATGCGGACAAATCGCTCAAGCGAACAATCCTGAGCTCAAGTGGTAAATTCAAACTCCTAGAATCTCTCTCCTCTATAAGCATATCGCTTGAGCAGTGAAACCTTCACTCGAGCAATGAAAACACACTCCTAGTATTTCATACTTCAGAACAAAGAACTAGAAAGATGACTATACCGCTCGAACGACAAAAATACCGCTTAAGCAGTCCCAACTTCGAAGTGAAACCAAGGCAACCTTAGAGCATTCCCACCATCCTACCCAAAGATGCAAATTCACACCTTGGAACACATTAGGATGTACATGAACAACCATAAGAAGGGAATAGGTGACAGACGCAACTCAAAGAGCTCAACAGTAACAAGGACGGTTAAAAGAGACGAAAAATTCAAATTTATATACTTATATTACTTTAAAAGGTCTTGGGACATCATAAATTGTAAATACACCCTGAAATTTGCTTAAAATACGAATTACCCCCTATGAATTTAAAAATTACATCATGCCCCTTCAATTTTTCAATCGTACAAAAAATAACTCAATTTATTAATAAAGCATGAACTTAATTAACAATTTTTAATCATGTCAAATATATATTTTAATTAACAATTCATATAATTTTGTTGTTGTATACTAAAGTAATTAAGAATTTCATTTTTCCTGTTAATTGTATTAAATTAAAAATTCTGGCAAAGGAATATTTGTAATTTCTAAAATTATTGAAGTATTATGTAATTTAAGTAAGTCTCAGAAAGTGTATTTGTAATTTATCCTTTCTTTTTTTAAACTTTTAAATAATTGAAATAATTTTATTAGTCTTTATGATTAGTGTCTTTAAAAAAGTTTTGTATGGGTCCTTTGGACATTTTGCAATAGCAGTTTAAGAGTAAGGTAGCATTTGTGTTCTAGGGTCCAAGTAATGGAGAGTCCCCGACTATGAGGCTTCACTTATTATATAAAAAAAAAATATTTGAAATAGATTTGAAATATCTTTACGAGGAATTTACCATCAAGTCCTATTTTGAGAAATAATGGTAGATTAGGTTTTAATGAGGATAATTCTATTTTCACATATCATTTACTCTCTGTGCACACACTTAATGAATTAATTTTTCTTATAATTTTGCCGCTAAACAAAATGACCAATATGGATATCAATACACACATCAATCATTAAAACTAAATTTTCTTAGTACACATCTTTTATATGGAAATTCTTAGTACACATTTTCCTTTCAAAAAATACACACATTAGACTTGCTCTTTAATTTTTTGTTTCTTTCTCACTCCCTCCATTGATCATTGTTCACTTTACTATTCCTTTATTGTTTCTCATAGATTTGACCGATATTGCTCAAATTTTCACTCTTTATCCATTACTTATAATATTGTTCCATTACACCCCACTGTTATTATTGATTCGTACAATGGGGGATTTCCAAAATAATGAATCTTTAGATGTAGAAAAAAAAATGATTTTTAATAAAAAAAAATTAGGCAACGAATGGGTGAGTTTTTTGGTTCGAAAGTTTTTTTTTTTTCATTGTCGCAATTATCATTCTAAAAATCAGTTCTGAAAATGTTGCACCTATGTAGAAATTAACTTTTGAAAACATTTCATATATTCAAAAACCAACTTAAAAAATAATTATATGTCAAAAATTTATATTTGGTTCTGAAATACAGAATCAAAAACTATTGTTTGATTCAGTTGTTGATTGTCGAATTTGTTTAATATATTTGGATAACCAGTACCAAATTATTTCCATCTCATTGCCAGTCAATATGGAACGAATAAATGATTCGTTTTAAGGTTTCTAAGGAAAAAGATGAGAGAGGGTAGGAGCTATGGTGGAGGGTTGCAGCCAGTGTTTTACGGGAGAAGGGGTCAAGGTCAAAATCGGAGGGCTTTTGCTAGTAACCTCATTACAATCTTTGTGGATAACTTTCCCGCTGAGATGGATCCGAAAAGGTTGTTCAGGATGTATTCGAAGTTCGAAGTTGTTCGTCATATGTTCATACCCTACAAGAATAGCAAGGTGGGAGCAAAGTTTGGTTTTGTAAGGTATGATTGTGTAGTTGCAGCGGGGATTGCAGTCTATAAGACAAAGGGGGTGTGGTGTGACAACAAAGAGTTGAAGGTCAAGTTTGCAGACTATGATAATAGCAAAGGTCGGAAAGCTATTATCACTAGTAATGCAGTGTTATTGGGTGGCCACATTAAGACTCCAAAGGTTATTAGCAAGATCACTAATTTTAGGGGAGGCAAATCCTTTGCAGATGTTGTGAAACAATGAGGTAGTGAAGCCATTAGTTGCTTGAAGGTTTTGGCTTCAGATGAAGGTTGTAAATGCTTAGACAGTACTATATGATTGTCCGTTTGAAGTCCTTGGCTTTGGTAGGCAGTTTAGAAGCATTGGTGAAAAACTATAATCACAATATCTCTATTCAGTTTGGTGGTGGTAACATTGTGCTACTCTCTTTTGGGTCCAAGGTTGAACTCGATAAGGAATTCAATTCGGTTGTTGTGATTATCCAGGACTTGTGCGAGGAGATTAGATCTTGGGGGGAGGACTTTGTATTAGAATCCTCTCATCCTGTCTGGCTGTATTGCTTTGGTATTTCGTTTCATGTGTGGAATCCTAGCACTTTTCAAAGGATTGGCAATTTGTGGGGAGATATCATAAGATTTGATTCCTTGGATTCAAAATCTCTGGTTTGTGGTAGAATACTAGTATATACCAGAGTTATGGAGACCATTAACTCTATGGTGTCTGTGGAATGTAATAACAAGTAGTTTGTTGTTTCGGTGAAAGAGGGGCTGTCTAGTTTGGATTTCGCAGAGGAAATTAGGCAAAGTGGGGTCTCAGTTCACTTGTCGATCATCGGGCGAAATCTTCAATAGCCGGCGGTAGGAGTAGGAAGGAGAAGAGTCATGAAGAGGTGGAGGGTAATAATGAGGTGGTGCAGATTCATTCCTCCCAGAAGGTAGTTAGAGCTATTGTGTCTAGCATGCATGGGCATTGGGACTCAGTGTCGGCTGTGAATGAATCAAGATCAGAGCGTGCTTTTCAAATGGAGGATTGTGATTGTGAGGGGCGAAGGATTTTGAATAGTGTTAGGCCTGCTAGTGAATTGGGTTTTGTTAGGCTCAGGTGGGCTTTATGGGTATTAGTAGATCACTTGGGCCTCAACTTGGGTTGAATTTGGAAGTTGTGCTTGGTGAACCCTCTTTTGTTAGGCCTCATCTTGGTAAAAGGTGCACTATTACTAATATAGAGGAGGTGGGCTAGAATATGGGGGTTGAGCCTTGTAATATTGGGGAGAATTTAGAGGTAAGGGTCACAGAAGGTGCTCCAGTTGAGTTAGTGGATGTGGATATATCTAGAAGCATTCTTGGTGTTGTGAACAAGGCTAATCCGCAGACCAAATTAAAGCTCAGGGATGTCAAGAAGGGTTGTAAGAATCTGGTTCCAGTGAAAGTGATTAAGGGCATCTTGAGACCTCCTGGGCAAAGGAGCCGCAATCAGTTGACCACTACTAAGAAGGAAGCCTCTTTTAAAGTTGCGATTGCGGCGTTTTCGTTGGCTTCAACTTCAAAGTCGGGGTCTAACAGTGGTAGAATCATTCTTAATAAAGCTCAAGCAACTGTGCAGTTGGGTAAAGCTTTGGGTATTGATTTTGATGATCATGAGGATGTTGTGCTTAATAGAATTGCCGACTTGGAAAGGCAAGATATGGCAAGAATTGAGCAAAGGAGGAACCAGCAAGTCAGGTAAGTTTTTGCATGTTTTGGGAGTGTTGGAGTTTTCTATTAGTTATTATGCATCTTCTGTCCTGGAATATTTGAGGTTTAGAGAGAGAGGTTAAAAGAAGGAAAATTAGGAAAGTACTTAAAGATGAGAAGGTGGATATGGTGTTTTTTCAATAAACTAAGAGAGAAGTTATTAATTCTGATATGGTGAGATCCATTTGGCCTTTTGATAGATTTGAGTTTTTGGAAGTTGGTGCGAATGGCTCCGCTGGTTGTCTTTTATGTGTTTGGAATCTTGGAGTATTCGTAGTTGCTGTAACAAGAACTTTATTGTGTTAGCTGGAAAGATTAAATCTGAGTTTGAAGATGTGTTAGTCAATCTCTATGCTCCTAATGATGTTGTCAAGAGAAAGGATTTATGGGATTTGTTTGTCAAGATCAAACCATTATTTCCTAAACATTGGTGCATTGGGGGCAATTTTAATGAGATTAGGTGTTTGAGTGAAAGGGTTGGTTGCTCCAGGAAGTGTGGGTATGCAGGATTTGAACGAGTTCATTAATAATTTTGAAGGAGTAGAGATGCCAATGTTAGGGAGAAAGTTCACTTGGAGCAATTCCAGTGAAAATGGAAAATGGAGTCGCATTTATAGGTTTATATTAGACTCTGATTAGCTTGTTGTTTTCAATTTTAAATGTTGGGAGCTGTTTAGGTCTATGTCTAATCATTGTCCTATTATTCTGAAGGAAGATAGTAGGGACTGGGGTCCTAAACCTTTTAGCTTCTTGAACTGTTGGCTTCTCCCATTCAGGTTTTTTGCCTATGGCTGAAAAGGCTTGGCTTGAAGTAGGATTTAAAGGGTGGGTTGGGTATAGATTGTCTAAAAAGTTGGGTTGTTTAGAGAAGCATCTCAAGGAGTGGAATGTATCCGTATTTGGTAACCTTACATCCCATCTGAAACTTACTGACGAGGAGTTCCATCAGCTGCATTTGCTAGCTGAGTCTAGAAAGTTGGTGGTAGTTGAGAAATCCAAGAAAGCAGAGTTGAGGGAGTCAATTTGGAAGTTAAGCAAGAGGTTAGAGTGGTTTTGGCTCCAGAAATCCAAACAAGACTGGGCTCTTAGAGGAGATAAAAATACTAGGTATTTCCATTTGATGGTTAAATGTAGGCAGAACATTAATCTTATTAACTCAGTGGTAGCAAATGGAGTGGTGGTTGATAATCCAGCGGCAGTAAAAAAAGAGGTTTGGAATCATTTCAAGAGTGCTTTTTCAGAATCATGGAAGGTCAAGCCAAAAATAGGGGGTGTATTCCAGACCTTAGTTGGTTCCCAAGTTTTTGATCTGGAAAAGGAGTTCACAGAGTCTGAGGTATGGAATGCTCTGAAGGTCTGTGATGGGAATAAGGCCCCTGGGCCAGATGGCTTTAATCTTTTGGCTATTAGGAAGTGTTGGAACTTTATGAAAGGGATATCATGCTATTTTTCAAAGAGTTTTTTGCTAATGGAAAGTTGGCCTCTAGTCCTATTTTTTCATTTATGGCTTTTATCCCTAAGAATGATAATCCTAGTAGCCTCAATGACTACAGACCAATTAGTTTTATTGGTTCCATGTACAAGATTCTTGCCAAAGTTCTTTCTAGAAGGTTGAAGTTAATTCTTTCATCCATTATTAGCCCTTCCCAGTCAGCTTTTTTGGGGGGGAGATTCATTCTTGATAGGGTGCTTGTAGCAAATGAGGTGTTGGAGTGGTGGAAGAGTAAAAAGAAGAAAGGGGTGATTATTAAAATCGATTTTGGGAAAGCGTATGACTGTGTCAATTGGAATTTCTTATTTAATTTGATGAAAAGTTTTGAATTCGGTCTCAAATGGAGGAATTAGATTAAAAGCTGTGTTACTAATGCTAGAATCTCTGTTTTAGTTAATGGTAGCCCTACAGAGGAGTTTATTGCTGAAAGGGGTTTAAGGCAAGGGGATCCTCTCTCCCATTTTTTATTTAATATGGTTGTGGAAAGTCTTAATATTTTGATTTTGAGGGCTAAAGAGTTGGGAATTTTCAATGGGGCTATTATTGGGATTGATTTGGTAAAGGTGTCACATTTTCAATTTGTAAATGATACCATCTTGTTCAGTGAGGCCAATCAAGAGGAAATTCTTTGTATCAAGAGGTTGCTTCGATGCTTTGAAGTTGTTTATGGGCTTAAGATTAATTACAACAAAAGTTCAGTTATTGGAGTTGGAGTGGATGAGGACATTCTGGATCAGTTTGCTGATATACTCAATTATTCTAAAGATGTGCTTCCTATTTCTTTCTTGGGGTTACGTCTTGGTGCTAGTCCTAGACTTAAATCAACATGGGACCCTGTTATTAGGAAGTTTAAAGTCAAGCTTGCCAGCTGGAAGAGAAGGCATTTGTCTTTTGGTGGGAGATTATCCTTAATTAAATCTATTTTGAGCAACCTTCATGTCTGTTATTTATCTTTGTTTAAGATACCTGGAGGAGTTGCTAAAGAACTTGATCGAATTCAAGCTTCCTTTTTATGGGGGGGGATCTGACCTTAAGAAAAATGTGCATCTGGTTAAGTGGTCTGAAGTTACTAAAGATTTGAGAGTTAGTGGTCTTGGTATTAAGAGGACTAGATATGTGAATCTATGTCTTCTGGCTAAGTGGTGGTGGAGGTTTGGGTGTGTGGAGAAGGCCCTTTGGAAAGACATTATTTGTAGTAAATATAAGTATGCTCCAAAGTCTTGGTTGCCTCCAACTAATCTTCAAATTAGTGGCTCTAGAGTTTGGTCTGACATACTGTCAGTAGTTGTCTCTAGGCCTATTTTCTTTGATTTTTTGCACTCCAATATTAGTATTGTTTTAGGAGATGGCTTTAGATGCTCTTTTTGGAATGATTCCTAGATTGATGCTGGATGTTTGAAGTTAGCTTTCCCTAGACTATATATGCTTTCTCATGATAAAGAAGCCTCTGTTTTTGATATTTTCAGTAGAAGGTCCTTATCATTTGGGTGGGTGTTAAACTTCAGAAGAAACCTTTATTCTGGGAATCTGTAGATTTATCTACTCTTGTTCGTGTGCTTAATTCTGTCCCAGAGTTAAGACCTGGTGCGGAGGATAATAAATTGGTGTGGAATTTTGGTACCTCAGGGGTATATTCAGTGAAGTCAGCTTATGAATAGCTTTCCTCCATCGACAGCTCAGGTTTAGTGGTGCGTAGGTTGCTGTGGAAGGGTATCTCTCCTCCAAAAATGCAGTTCACATGTTGGTTGGCATGGAGAAGTAGGCTTAAAACATCTGTGTTTCTGCAAAGTATTGGTGTTCTAGAACCCAGTGGTTCCTCTTTGTACTGCTTTTGTCATTCTTGTGCTGAAGATGTCAGTCATGTCTTTCTTCGTTGTCAGTTTGCTTGGAGTATATGGTCTGAAGTGGTAAAGTGGTGGAGTTTGGTGTGGGTTGTGCCCGAGAATATAACTCAGCTTCTGGATTGGTGGAATGGTTTTAAATTTAAGAAAATGCTTAAGTGTATGTGGAATGCATTACCATCTGTGGTCATGTGGTATGTGTGGAAGGCTAGGAATGAAATCAACTTTGTTGGTTCAGATGTTAACTGGTGTGGTGTTTGTGAGTCCATTGAGTTACCCATTGCTTTTTTGGTAAAGTATCGTACTAAGGGGTTGGTTTTTTCAGTCAATGATTTGCTTTATAGTTTGAAATCTATCATGGGGCTTTGAGTTGTGGTTGATGCTGTCTACCTCTTTGTATTGGGCTATAGTGGTTGCTGCTGTCTATCTCTTTGTTTGCTGTTGCTCTGTGTTGTTATATTGTTATGTGTTTGCTGCTACTGTCTATATTGGTTGCTACTACTCTATGCTGCTTAGCTGCTGCTGCTACTGCTGTGTTGTTATATTGGTGTGTATTTGCTGTGTTGCCTTGCTTTGGATTTTCTGCTGGTTGGTTTCTCACCAACTACCTTTTGGCTAGTGCTAGCACATGATTGGGTGGCTTTCTTGTGCCAACCTAGTTGGGATGAGTAAGGTTCACTATGATGCTATTAGCACTACTTTTGTTTATCTTTATTGATGTAAGATGTAAGGATTTTTTCCTTGGTTCTAATTCAATAAAATTTTATTTTTGCTGATCAAACAAAAATATGGAACGAATAATGAAAATAGTATAACAATAACTTACACTCAGTTTGGTTTTGAGTTTTGAAAAATAATTTTTGGAAATTTCAATCCGTATTCTTTTGTTTTAGTGAACATTTTTAATATTCTAATTATTTATTTATTTATTTATTTTTGGATTCACTTAATTTAGATACACTTAAAAAGCATACAAAAATATAAAAATTCAGTACATATTTTTTTTGAATTTATTATTTTCTTAAAGATTTTCGGCAAATAATTTACTTTTTAAATGTATCTAAATTAAGTGATTCTAAAAAATAAAAGGTTGATTAAATATGTAAAAAGATTACTAAAATAATAATAATAATAATAAGATTTTAAAATTAACAAAAATATTTATGAAAACTTAAAACTAAGTTTTTGAAGAATAATAGTAAAATAATACCAAAAAAAAAATATTGATTTAAATTTTTTTTTTGCATACGGTCGGAAAATTGCTGGAATGTGCTGAAAAAATATCATGTGTGTAGGCCACGATTTAGGTTTTGACTTAAGCTTAGGGGTGTGGTGAGAGTTTATGTTTTATGTGGTATGTGTACATAACGTGTTGGAATTTTTGTACACATTATATGTTATGGGCATATTTGGAACATTTTGTGTGTGGAATGAGTAAAACAAAAGATAAACAAATTCATTAAGCATGTGCACTGAAAAGGATGTTCATAAAGTGTAAATAGTGTGTGGAATATCAAATGAACAAATTCATTAAGGCCTTGTTTGGGATAACCTACAAAAACTAAAAAGTCAAAAAGCTATTAAAAAAGTTAAAAAGTCCATACTATTCAAGGGTAGCTTATGGGGGAAGCTTAGAGGGTAAAATTATTATTTTGCCTTTTGAATTCAACTACCCAAAAGTCAAAAAGTCGAAAGGGTAGAATGGTCATTTTGATTTTATTACAATATTTTATTACGCATCTTTCCGTAAAAAGTAAAAAAGTTATCCAAAACATACATTTTTTTTTTCTACTTTTTTAGTTAAAAAGTCAAAAAATACACTTATATAACACATTCTAAACAACCACTAAAGCCTCGTTTGGGAACAGGCTAATTTAGTAACTTTTTGGCTATTTGGCTAAAAAGGTAGGTAAAAAAAACTTGTATGTTTGGGATGACTTTTTGGCTAATTACGAAAAGATGTGCAAAAAGTAGAGAGAAAAGAGAATCTTTGACTTTTTGGTATGGGTTGTTGGCTTTTTGGCTAATTTAGTAACTTTTTGACTTTTTGACTAAAAAGGTAAGTTGCCAAACAGGGTGTGTGCATTGAAAAAGATATACTAATCCATTTTTCATATGCTGTCTCATATTTGAGAAAATATAACCTAAAAGATCATCTAATTCGAATATCAAATGAACAAAATGGCGAACACATGAAAGTTTTGTTCTTCCAAACTCTAGTTTGCTCATACAAGTTTTATGGTTATATTGATGGATATTCTCAGCTTTCAAGTTCATAATAATGAAATGGTTACTCATTCTTATCATTTTGGTTATGGCTTGGTAAAAATGTTGATTTTGATTTCACATGAATGAAATTGTTAGTTAACATTTATGAATGAAATAAAAATTCAGAATTTTAGAACTGAAATCATTCTTAATTTTTAAATTGAGAACATTCTTAGTTTTGGAACAAAGAACATCTTAGTTCTTACCTAAAAACAAAATCTCAAATCCAACATCCAATAGATCATGTCAATTTGCAAGTAAAATGATGATAAGCTAATAAACTCATAAAGCAATATGTAACCTAGTTGGCTAGTTTATGGGAGGGTAAGATTTTCTTACAAGGTGTATGGATGTGAGTTTCAACTCTCTCAATGTACTAATCAATAATTAACCACTAACTTTCACCGATCAAAATAAATAAATAAATAAAACCGAATATTGAAATCGAAACATATCAAAAACTCAAATTGAAACCACTTCTTCAAGTTGCAATTCTAATGCTGATGAGCTAATATACTAATAAGCAACAATATGTAACAAATTGAATATTGAAATCGAAACATATCAAAAACTTGAATTGAAAATTTTAAACTACCGAAATCAAGACTTAAAAATGGCATCTCTAATACGTTAGCTTCAAAAGGACAAGAACGTCAGTTACATTCCAAGATGGGACTTGTGCATGCAAAAATTGTTACACGGGACTTGAGCTATCACATCTCATGTCATTAAGACTTTTAAGTAATTAGCCCTATCTTGATTTTGAAGGGTGGAGATACATAAAATAAAATGAAGTGTACATTAAAATATTTTTAAAAAATTGAAAAAGTAAATAAAAATATTTGCCTAAATAAATAAAAAAATTAATAAATATTAAATAATTAAAATAAAAAAATTTATTTTATTGTTTATTGTGTTTTTATTTTTCACAAAGTATGAAATTGATTTGAATTACTAATTATCATTTTTTTTATTGTGAAGGTTAAATTAAAGATACTTGATGATTGTCAAACAAACAAAAAATTAAAATTAAAATTACTAGAATTAGAATTAGAATTAGAATTAGAATTAGAATAAATAAAACTAGTTTTTTTTGTGAATCTTATGAATTTTATATAAAAATTATAATATTCAAAAAAAAAAAATTTACAATGTAAAAAATTATTGAGAACTTTAATTGAGCAGCGTCTGACACTCTGGATAAAAATATGTATTTTTAATATTTATGATTGGATTTAAACCATGGAAACTAAAATAGTTAAAAAATTTAGAAGCCTAAAGCAACTGCTTTCACTGCCGATTTCAATGAGACATTTGTGTGAGTGGTTTTTTTTTTTTTTTTTTTTGGTTATTTAGTTTATGAATCAACATATTTTACACTTAATTGTTTTGCAAAATTGTTTTAAAAAATAATATCAATTCTTAAATTTTTTTTTTTTTTTTTTATCAGCAAATGAAATTTTATTAATGAGGAACCAAAAACCAGAGAACTTACAACAATAAAACAAGACTGTGCAAAACGAGCATCATAGCTAAACCTCTACAATCCCATCTAGGATGGCACCAAAGAGACAGCACAATCATATGCTAGCACAAGCCCGAGATTGGTGAGAGGCCAATCAACAACAACCCAAAAAACATAAAGAAACAAGAAGATCAAACACCCCAAGCCTAAGAACACCCAACAACTATACCTGCACACCCAATTCAAAATACAAAGAATATGCAACACCATAATTAAACCAGCAGCAGCTACCGACACCTTAATCAAATCACCCAAAATCAATGAGCCAAAATTGCCTGCCATACCAGATTACTTCCACCAGCAGTAGATTACCAATTAGCAGCAAAGCAAAATCAGCAATCCAACATCAGCAGATTAACAATTAGCAAAACCAGCATCACAGCAGCAGCAGACAGCAGCATCAACGAACAGATTGCCCTTCAAGCAGCAACACGGACAACAATATACAGCAAAACCATCATCTAAACACTACCAAACCAGCAATAATCAGCCATCAAAAACATCCAGCAAGCATCCATTACCAAGAAGCTAAGAGTGACCTCTGAACTGCTGAACGTTATTAACAATTTCCTACACAGAGTAAAAACCATCACTAGAATGAGCCTTTACCCAAATGGCAATCCTGAATTTGATCAGATCACACACTTCCTTCGGATGTGCTTGCTTACTTTGGAACACAACCTCATTCCTGAGCTTCCATAGTGACCGCAATACAGCCAATGGTATAGCCTGCCAAATCAAATTTGCAAACTTACCCCACCTAAAACCACTTCACCAGCCAAGAAGATCCTCCACATTCCGAGGAATAACCCAATGCAGCCCCCACCATTGCAATAAAACAGACCACACCCTCCAAGCAAAAGGATACCACAGCAAGATATAGGACACTGACTCCATCTTCCTCTTGCAAAATATGCACAGGACAGAGGCCTCAGGACCTAGAACCCAAATTCTTTGCAGAAATTAAAAAGTCATAAGTCTCCCCTTCCACGCCAACCATCCAAGAAACTGCACTTTTGAGGGGTAAATATTGTTCCAAAGTAACTTAGAAACCAAAAGATGAGTGAAAGGCCTCGACAAGGAATACAGGGAAGAGACCGAAAACTGCCCAGAAGAATTAGCCATCCACTGTAGACAGTCAGTACTATCAGAAAAACCAGACCCAACAGAGATTAAAAAAGCCTCCAATCTAATCAACTCATCTGATTCCCAGCTCAGCAAGGCTCATCTAAACCTGAGAAAGCCATTTGACTGGGCGTCCCTCCTATCTATCACCACTCTCAGAGTGATCTCCTTCTCTGATGATAGACTAAATAGCCTAGGAAACAAAGACTTAATAGAAAGATTACCCGCCCAACTATCAGACCAAAAGTGGACTCTGTTTCCATTACCCACAATTAATTAAGAATTAGCCATAAAAATATTGAAAAGATGAGAATTTGATTGACTAACCTTGAGAATATCACCCCAAATTTTTGAATAAGACCCAACAACTTCTGGAAAAAGGTACCACATCCCACCATTCGAAGAATACCTACAACAAATTACACATTTCCACAATGATGAATCCTCCGCACCATACTGCCACCACCATCTGGCCAATAGGCAATCATTCACCTGTTGAACCCTTCTAATACCTAGACCCCCATTGTCTTTGCTTTTAGTTACTTCATCCCAACTAACAAGATGAACCTTCCTCTTCAGGTCAGACCCCCCCCCCCAAAAAAAAAAAAAAAAAAACAGAAAATTTGCTCGGATTCTATCAAATGCCTTAGCCACAGAAGAGGGGACCTTAAAAAGAGATAAATAATACGAAGGCAAACTAGACAACACCGACTTAATGAGTGTTAACCTTCCTTCAAAAGATAGAAGCTTCCTCTTCCAAGAAACAAGTCTAGCTTTGCATTTATCAAGAATAGGCTTCCAAGTCTTCTTAAGCCTAGGACTTGCCCCTAATGGTAACCCAAGATAGGACAATGGTAATTTCTGAACCCTGCAGCATAATCTAGATGCAAACACCTCCATCTCATTCTCAGGCACACTTATACCACATATAGAACTTTTATGAAAATTAATTTTCAATCCAGAGACCAGTTCGAAGCACCTCAAAATCCTTTTAACTACCATTACCACTTCCAACTCAGCCTCACAGAAAATAATTGTATCGTCCACGAACTGAAGATATGATATCGTAACATCATGACCCACCGTAGCCCCTGAAATTAGACCTAGAGACCTGGCCCTGAGCATCAGCATATTAAGCCCTTCCGCCACTATGTTAAACAGGAAGGGAGATAAAGGGTCACCTTGTCGAAGACCTTTACTAGGCTTAAATTCATCTGTTGGAGATCCATTGACAAGAACAGAGCATCTGGAAGATTGGAGTCACTCCCGAATCCAGCCCCTCCATCTAACCCCAAAGCCAAACTCATTCATCATAGATAAGAGACATCCCCAATTAACTGAATCATACGCCTTTTGGAAATCAAGCTTGAGAATCACTCCCTTCTTTCTATTAACCTTCCACCAATCAACAATCTCATTAGCTATTAAAACCCCGTCAAGAATATTCCTGCTGCCCAAGAACGATGATTGTGCCTCGCCAATAACCCTTGGCACCACCTTCTTCAACCTATTAGCCAACACTTTAGCTAGAATCTTATATATAGACCAGATTAGACTTATTGGCCTGTAATCAGAAATACTAATTGGACAATCAACCTTGGGTATAAGAGTAATGAAAGAGTTGTTTAACCCCGAAGCCAACTTCCCATTGTCATAAAATTCCTTGAAAATTTGCATAACCTCTGGCTTAAACACCCTCCAACAATTTTGGAAGCACACCAAGTTAAATCCATCCGGTCCTGGAGCTCTATTCCCATCACTACTTTTAATAGCAGCCCAAACTTCTTCTTCTGAAAAAACTGCTTCCAGGCCATCCACAAGTTGATCTTGACCAATAGATCTAAATTGCCCTCTCAACTGTGGTCTGCTTCCCCAATCTTCAGTAAACACTTGTTTAAAGTGCCTCAACACCTCTCCTTTCACCAGGTTTGGCTCCTTAAGACACTCATCGTCCGCCAATTCTTAAAATTTTAATGGGCAAATTATACTAAGGCCTCATTTGCGAACATGTTTTAACTAAAAAATTAAAAAGTTACTATAAGTTGTCACATCACTTTCCCTACTTTTCTGCATATCTTTTCATAAAAAGCTAAAAAGTTACCAAAATAACTTGTTCCCAAATGAGGCCTAATAGTCCCTACATTTTATACCTTGTGTCATTTTGGTCCATACACTTTCAATTGGCTCAATTTTGACCCTTAATTTTAGATTTTGTGTCAATTTAGTCCAATTAATAATATCATTAGTTTTTTTTTTTTAAACAATTATCACTAAATTGATTGAGTACTGAATTAAGTAAATTTATAATTTTGTCCTCAAAAGTATGACACATGGTAAATTACAAATACACCCCTAAGATTTGCTTAAAGTACAGATTGCCCCCTGTGGTTTGGAAAATTACAAATACCACCTTATCAAAAAAAATTATTTGACAGAATTAATTGAAAAAAATAAAATTTCTAACTGCTCTCTTATACAATGATAAAATTACCTGAATTATTAATTGAAATAAATTTCTAACATCATTAAAATATGTTAATGTACTTGATGATTTATTGAAAAAATGGCAAATTACACTGACACCCCTTGAGATTTGGTCTAATTACATCACATTCCCTGATGTTCTGAAAATTACATTATCACCCCTGTGTTTAATAGTCTTATTTCATATAAATCCCTCTACTTATATAAAAAGCAACAACTCCTAATAAAAAAATAGAAGAAATTATGTTGGGAAAAAAAAAGTAAAGTAAAGCAAAGCAAGAAAAGAGAAAGTTCAATGCCTTCATTTCGTCTAAATAATTACAATGACAGGGGGTTAGTATAATTTTTCAAACGTCACTGGGTGATATGTATTAAACCCAAATCTCATGGGGTGGAAGTGTAATTTACCCTTGAAAAAAATAGCCATTTGTTATAAAATCAGAATTTCGAGGGACGGGATGTAATTTTCAGAACCACAGGAGGCAAATTATATTTTAAGCAAACCTCAAGATGTGTATTTGTAATTTGCCCTACGACACATGATACTTATGTGCGTATTTTTCATTAAAAAAAATGCTAAAAATTGTAATCAATTGGACTAAATTGATACAAAATCTAAAATTAAGGGTAAAAATTGAGTCAATTGAAAATATAGAGATCAAAATGACACAAGGGATAAAATACAGGGACCACTGGTATAATTTTTCAATTTTAATTGTTTCAAGGGATTTTTTTATTCAACTCCCTAAAAAAGATTTTGTATTAATTCAAGGATAAGTAAAATATGTTTGTTATATTTTCCTTTCCCCATCAACTTTTGAACATCTTTGTCACTGTCGGCGACTGCTGCGGCGTCGGTGACTAATGGCAACCACTGATCGTCGATCATCATTTTTCAGCTACTCTCTGGTAACTGAAAATTGTAATTGTTGCAGAAAAAATTTGCTATAATAGTCAAATTTCTCTGACTTTCTGTAATTTCAATAAATTTAATCAGTGAAATTTCTTTAACCAAATCTAATAAAATTGCATCAAATAAAATAAAAAAATCACAGAACAAATCTACTAAAATTGCAGAAAGTTAAAGAAATTCCACTGACTAACTATACTGAACTTGCAGAAAGTCAAAAAAACATAACTGACTAATTTCATTCAAACTTAAACAAAAATTTAAGGCTCTGTTTGGTTGTGATTTGTAATCAATTTTCTACGCGTGTTTTTCAGTATGATGTTTGGTTATGCATTTGAAATTAATTTTCACGAGCTCTGCAGAGAGCTCTGTGCATCAGCCTGTGCATCAGCCGTTGTTTGGTGAAAATTTTGCAAACGGGGACTACCACCCGGTCGTCCCTATGGACTACCACCCGGACGTCCTTGAAGACATCCACCCGGATGTCCTCTGCTGTACAGAATTTTTTTTTTTTTTTTTTTTTTTTTTTGCAATTGACTTATATAATTGGGAAAAATATTTTCTGAAAAATTTTAAATTGTTTATGTGCTTTAAAATAATTTTGAATTGTATGTTTAGTTATGAGTTGTAAATTTTTGTATCACATATCAAATGTCACATCAACAATTCCCCACTCAAATCAAACTTCTTTTCCAAAACTATTTTCAAAACTCTTTACCAAACAAATTTTCTACACTCAAATCATAATTCTACAACACACAAACTCAAAATACAATTCATACTCTCAAATCACATTTACAAAACACAACCAAACGCAACCTAAATATTTTTACATCATTACAATAAACAATGTCTACTAAATAACAACATAAAAAACAAATAGAAGATGGAGGGGGAGAGAGAGAGAGAGAGAGAGAGAGAGAGAAGGGGGGGAAGAGAAAAAAAAATCGGCGAATGGAGTTGACAGCAACGAGGTAATAACGGTGTGAACGGTATTTGAGAACAACGAACAAAGATTCATATCTCGATAGTCGTTACGAACAATGACGACATAGTTCTAATCTATAAGATTGTTACAAGCAGTGATTATTGTATGGAGACTTGAAAATAGCGGCGGCAGTAGAGATGGATGTGGTTGAAGGCAACAACGATGGTGGAGATAGATTGGTTAAAAGAGGCAACAACGGTGGAGATAAGAGGTGTAAAAGGTTCGGTTCAATTGATGTTGACGACATATTTAGCACTGAATCGGTCATTTCAGTTTTCATGGTTGAGAAATTGATATAGATCGTACGCTATAGTTTGGTTTTATCGATTTTGTTGGCTTGATGTAAAAGAGAAATTCGCATAAGGTTTTACATAGTTTTATAGTAGATTATTTATTTTACATTGAAAATAAATTTAGAAAATGCATAAAAATTGCTCTATAAATATTTTTCTCCCTAATTTTTATCAGAAAAGTGTATTATATTCAAGGTTCTGAAAAGCGGTTGCGGTCGCCGTAACGGTGGTGGTGATGCGGATGCGGTTGCGGTTGCGGGGTGTAAAGGCCGTAGCGTAACAGTTGCGGTAATCGAAACCGTGAATTTTTTTATTTTTCGCACAATTTAAAAAAAACTTACCAATATGCATATTTTTTTCCCATAATCATATTTATTGGGTTATAAAATAAATATTTATCAATTTTTGAAAATTTTTAAATATGATCCAATATATTTTATATTTTTAAATCACTATAAACTGAGTTTTTTACATTTTATTTTAATGATTAATGACTTTATATGTCCTAAATTCATATTATGCTTGTGGCAACAAAAAAATTTTTTATTGGACTTAGATGTATAAAATTATTTTTTTAATTATTATACTTGTGGAAGCATATGCAACTTTTAATTTGAATAGTTTTAAAAAATAAATTATACATGCTAATGTAATCATATAAAATTAAAAAATAAATTATAAAGAAATTTTTTTTGTTTGGGTTTGGATCACTTGAATATTCATTCTCTTTTTGAATAACTAGTAAATAAAAATAAAATAAACTAATAAAAAAAATTGATATGTATAAAAAATGTATTAATATATAATTATATGTGTTATGTTTTCTAGATATTTTACAAAAAAAATCAATCACTAAACAATGACAAAAGTACAAGAATAAATAATAGCCTATATATATATATATAAATAGATAATGACCACACTTATTATTATTATTATTATTATTATTATTATTATTATTATTATTATTATTATTATTATTATTATTATTATTTTCAAACAATATATATAAATAGACGCACACAAACAAAATAGTTGAGTGATAACAACTGAATAGAATCTATAAATAGACGCACACAAACAAAATAGTTGAGTGATAACAACTGAATAGAATAGTATAGATCTTACAGCTTTAACAAATCAATAACATGTTCATCATCTTCTCTCTTTTCTCTCTCTATTTCTTACTCCTCTATCTTCCTTTTTCATCTTTCCTCTTCTCTCTCTCTCCCTCTTTCCCCATTTTCAGTTTTTGTTTTGTTTTGTTTTTGTTTTTTTTTTAAAGAAGCAGTTTGGAACCGTTACGTAACGGTGCATAACAGGCCGTTACGGCCGTTACAGCACCGTTACGACCGCTACGGCCGATACACCTGTGAATCTCAATCACACTATAAAAGCGACCGTAACGGGTGGCGGTAACTACCAAAACCGTTACGGAACGGTGTTACGTAACGGTTGCGGCCGCTTTTTAAAACCTTGATCATATTACTTATCATACAATCTATTATATAGTGTTCAAGAAATTATAATATAAAAATATTTAAATATAATATTCAATCAGTTTGGTTTGTATCGGTATAAAAATTTTAAAATCGAAACAAACCTTATTTTATGAAAAACAGACTGAAAATTAAACTTTTAGTCGATTTCGATCACTCAGTTTGGTTCCATTGATTTTTTTACATCCCTAGTGGAGATGGATGTGGTTGAAGGCGACAGTGATGGTCAACTGTTATGTGTTGCTTAGCTGCTGCTGCTGCTGTGTTGTTATTTGTTGTGTGGAGATGGATGTGATTGAAGGCGACAGTGATGGTCAACTGTTATGTGTTGCTTAGCTGTCGCTGCTGCTGTTGTTATTTGTTGTGTATTTGCTATGTTGCCCTGCTTTGGATTTTCTGCTGGTTGATTTCTCACCAACTAGCCTTTGGCTAGTGCTAACACATGATTAGGTGGCTTTCTTGTGCCAACCTAGTTGGGATGAGTAACGTTCAATTTGGGGAGTAGACAGGTTCTGGGCTGCTGCTAAGGTTCCTCTCTAGTTGAAGTTCCTCTCTAGTTGCTGTTGTTGCTGATCTGCTGCTGCTGAAGTTCCTCTCTAGTTGCTGTGTCTTACCAACTTGGGAGATGTCACTCTGCCTCCCCCCTTTCTTTATTGATGATTGTTATTGTATCTTCGCATGATCATTATCAATAAATTTTCCTTCTTCACTACTTCAAAAAAAAAAAAAAAGTTCACTATGATGTTATTAGCACTACTTTTGTTTATCTTTATTGATGTAAGATGTAAAGATTTTTTCCTTAGTTCTAATTCAATAAAATTTTATCTTATCAAAAAAAATAAAAACGGTGGTTATGGTTGAAACATGAAACGATCGTCCATTGTAGATAGAGAATAGACAAAGAGCATGAGAGAAAAATTTGGAAAGAAAATTTTGAAAAACATATAGTTAGAAAATTAAGGTTATAAGTTGTAAGGCTATTTTTGACCATTTATGTTAAATCTTTCCTCATTCTTCTAGAATTTGAATAGTTAGGGACTTAAACTAGCCACCAAACTTTTAATGTCCTTAAAATTTTACATAAATATCTAAAGGGTCTACCTAATTTTTGCTTCAATTTAAACACTAAAATCTTAATTTTTTGTTTAAATAAGTAGTACATATTAGGATAGAGAAAAGTTAAGCATCATGAAATTTTTTTCATGAAAATGATCATGAAAGATTTATAATCCTTGGATTACTTTAATTAGTGTATTGTGCTTTATTCTAAGTGTAATCTAATTGTCACAAAGTTTTCATAATTATTTTCATAAAAGGTTTTCCATAATACCTAATATTGCTGGGATAGAGAAAAGTTAGGTTACTAAAAAGTCAAACACGACCATCATATATGATGAATAATGTGTCTGCGTTTGTGTGATAGATACTACGTTGTAAAGCCCACCACGGCAACGATGTCGATGTTTTCGGTGAGTCCTTGGACTTGCTGGGGTGGTGGTGGAAGCCCTGATTTTCTGGCGAGTTTTAGTGGGTTGACGATCAACCAAAGCTATAAGATTGGAATGAGTATTTTTGGGTGGAACAAGCTGCCACCATTGGTCGCAGCACAGGGTGAGGAGAGGCGGAGTCCAATGTGCCGCATATTGATTGGATCGAGGGGATGGTGGAGTAACTTCCAAAGGTGACAATAATGCTAAGAATCAAGAATTCAGTCCAAAAAAAAAAATACTAACGAAAATAGTGTGGTTTAGATTGACTCTAAACGTGAACTCAACGTTTCTTGATATTTTTTGTGCATGAATTCTTATTCTCTAGCATTATTGCCAAAGGTGGTAAAGAAATCTCAAGATTATCTTTATCCTAGAGGAGTATGGTATAAATATATATGTGTGTCTATGTCTATGTCTGTGTTTTTGTGTCATACTACATTGTAACTTTTGAGTTTATGTAATGTTTTTGTGTGTGTTGTTGCGTGAATGTATGAGTTTGTAATATAGGTCGCAATCATATGCGAGTGTTTTAGTACTCGTTATATAATCTTTATGTCTTGCTTCAATATGTAAATTTAATAAAGAAGCATCAAGTACTTTGCTGTGTAAAAATTGGTTTAGTTCTTTGTATGGGCATTTGTATTGTATGTAATGTGTGACAAGGTTGATGTAATAATCTCAATATCTTTCTCTACCAACAATAGTAGAAACTTGGAAAAAATATTCAGAAAAGTACATTTATAAAAAAAAAAGTATCCATATCCTCTGCAAAAGTAAAATTTGAAACATGAAATTGGCATTTTCCTTGTTGTATTAACGTTGCCAATATGAATTTCTGCATTAGAGTCTAAAGCAAGGTAAGGATGAGGCCCAAGTTGGGATTCTCTATAATCTTGTAATGCTAGTTTACGATGCTAAAACATAATCATTTGGTGGTTTAGATGTGATTTAATCTGTATTGAAATATTACAATTTTCCTCATGAGCACCCCACCTATATCTCACAATCCAACCCCTCTCTCTTACTCTCTATTCCTAACCCTAACTACCGTCCGACAAGCCACAGAGGGGTGAGGGTTGAGGTAGCCACGGATGGTTGGGAAAAGGTGAGTGAGGGGGCGATGAAGTAGGAGAGCTTTGACAAAGGTTGAGGTGGTCGGGATAATATGTCGGTGGTGGTGGCAAGTGGCGATTAGTGGTGGTTAAAGGTTATGAGTTTTAAGGTTGAAGAAAAGAGATATTTTTGACATAAGAGTTGTGTATTAAGCAAAATATCAAAATTTAAAATTATTTAGTATACTGAAAGAGGATGTGTAGCAAGAATTCTTGGTGTGTAAAAATAGAATGTGTTGCCAATTTTTAGAAAGTTATGGATTTAATTACAAATTGCAGAGAGCTCTCTGATGGGATAATCAATTCAAACAAGAACCGGATTGCACTTTCCCAACACAAATCCACTTAACCCGCTAACTTTGTGTACAATTCAAATGGTATTATCGTGTCGTGTCATGTCATGGGTCTCTTCAAGTGCATTATGTCAAAATACGTACTGATGATGTTTATGGAGATCATAAATTTTTAATTGTTTCAATTTAAACAGTTAATTATTAAAATGATATCAATTCTAACTATCCGCCAGTTATAACAATTAAAATATGGATAATTTAGACAATTTAATTATATTTTGTATATGGTTTAAGACCATGGTGGTGATTATGGATTAGGAAATGAATGAGATGGGTGGTAGTGAGCTAGGGAAGGAAATGATTAACAGTGGACAAAGAAATATGGAGCAGTGGCAATGAGTTGGGAAATATGAGAGATGGTGATGGATTGTAAGGGTGAAAAATGACTGTCAATAATAATGAAGGGAAAAAAAAAGAAAAAAAAAAAAGTGATTAAATTATTTAGGTTCTCCACTCTTAATTAGTTATACCTAACAGATATAAATGTTAAGAGTTTAAATCAAAATAATTGAAAAATTAAAATTTAATTTGTTACTGAAGTCAAATATTGAAGTTTTTGTTATTATTATTATTGGGATTTTTTGTAGCACTTTATGATCTCTATTGATATCATCAGTACATGTTTTGTCATCATGTGCTTCAAGAGACCGATGACACAATATAATATGATAACACAATTTGAATCGTACATAAAATTAACGAGTTAAAATTGATTATATTCTGACAATGAATACGTATATGATATGACATAATAACAAAAATATTTAAAAACTTAAAGTAATGTTGAACTTGCATAATATGAAATAGATAAACAGAGGCTTTTCCCAAAATAAGCCTTTTTTACATTGTATTTCCCAAACTAGGCCAACTTCTGACGGAATTCCAAAACTAAGCTAAAGCGTCATTTCTATTCGCGCTTTTACTATTAGGAGCGCAAAATGAGATGAACAGAAAAATCGCTATTACAAATAGCGATTTTAATTAAGAACTCGCTGTTACAAATAGCGCTTCTAACAGAAAAAAAATTTCTGAAAAAAACGCTATTCAAAATAGCGCTTTCACTGTGCATATAATTTAATTTTTTTTTTTTTTAGAAAACGCCATTTCAAATGGCGTTTCTACTTTTGACCCCAACCCACCCACACTCTGACACAGCCACACACAGCCACACACACCCACTCCAATCAAACATTGAAATAATATAATATATATATATATATATATATATAATAATTTATAATAATTAATTATATAATTTTTATAATTTTCGTAAATATAAATCATTTTTAGGTTATGGATGGTTTGATTTATAATACGTATATAAGGGTAAAAATTTTTATAATCAAAATTATTTTGTAATTTTTATAATCAAAAATAATTTATAAATTATCAAAAGTAATTTATAATACGTATGTATTATAAAATTTTTTATAATAATTTACAATACGTATATATTATTTAAATCTTTACATTTTTTATTTAAAATTTTTTACAGTAAATCCATCTTCACATTTTATAATACGTATGTATTATTCAAAAATAATTTATAAAAATTTATAATTAATACGTATGTAAATAATTTAATACGTATCTTCGCATTTACATTTACAGTAAACCCATCTTCACATTTACATACGTATGGTTTAAGGGTAAATTTTTTGATAAATGACTTAAATGATAAATCAAACCATCCATAACCTAAATTTTTTTACCTTTACATACGTATGGTTTAACCTAAAATTTTTGATTATTATAAAAAAAATTTTACAGTAAATCCATCTTCACATTTTATAATACGTATGTATTATTCAAAAATAATTTATAAAATTTTAAATTTTTTATTATTTAAAATTTTTTACAGTAAATCCATCTTCACATTTTATAATACGTATGTATTATTCAAAAATAATTTATAAAAATTTATAATTAATACGTATGTAAATAATTTAATACGTATCTTCGCATTTACATTTACAGTAAACCCATCTTCACATTTACATACGTATGGTTTAAGGGTAAATTTTTTGATAAATGACTTAAATGATAAATCAAACCATCCATAATACATACGTGAAGATGGATTTACTGTAAAATGTGAAGATGGATTAAAATGTGAAGATGGATTTACTGTAAAAAATTTTAAATAATCAAAAATCAAAAATCAAAAATTTTATAAATTATTTTTGAATAATACATACGTATTATAAAATGTGAAGATGGATTTACTGTAAAAAAATTTTTATAATAATCAAAAATTTTAGGTTAAACCATACGTATGTAAAGGTAAAAAAATTTAGGTTATGGATGGTTTGATTTATCATTTAAGTCATTTATCAAAAAATTTACCCTTAAACCATACGTATGTAAATGTGAAGATGGGTTTACTGTAAATGTAAATGCGAAGATACGTATTAAATTATTTACATACGTATTAATTATAAATTTTTATAAATTATTTTTGAATAATACATACGTATTATAAAATGTGAAGATGGATTTACTGTAAAAAATTTTAAATAAAAAATGTAAAGATTTAAATAATACATACGTATTGTAAATTATTATAAAAATTTTTATAATACATACGTATTATAAATTACTTTTGATAATTTATAAATTATTTTTGATTATAAAAATTACAAAATAATTTTGATTATAAAAATTTTTACCCTTATATACGTATTATAAATCAAACCATCCATAACCTAAAAATGATTTATATTTACGAAAATTATAAAAATTATATAATTAATTATTATAAATTATTATTATATATATATATATATATATATTATATTATTTCAATGTTTGATTGGAGTGGGTGTGTGTGGCTGTGTGTGGCTGTGTCAGAGTGTGGGTGGGTTGGGGTCAAAAGTAGAAACGCCATTTGAAATGGCGTTTTCTAAAAAAAAAAAAAAAAAAAAAAATTAAATTATATGCACAGTGAAAGCGCTATTTTGAATAGCGTTTTTTTCAGAAATTTTTTTTCTGTTAGAAGCGCTATTTGTAACAGCGAGTTCTTAATTAAAATCGCTATTTGTAATAGCGATTTTTCTGTTCATCTCATTTTGCGCTCCTAATAGTAAAAGCGCGAATAGAAATGACGCTTTAGCTTAGTTTTGGAATTCCGTCAGAAGTTGGCCTAGTTTGGGAAATACAATGTAAAAAAGGTTTATTTTGGGAAAAGCCTCAGATAAACATGTTTAATAAAAAATTAATTAAATAATTTAATATTATTTTTACTAAGAAGTGTTATGGCATATTTGAATCTCTATGAAACTCTTTCCAACTTTTTGAGTAAAATTCTGACCGTAAATTTGGGTGTATAGTACTAGCCAATCACCCGTGCTATATACGGGATAATTATAGATATTTATATTTGTTTTAATTTTTTTTAATATATAAATTATATTTTTTAAGATTTTTTATAAAAATAATTTAACAATCTTATCACTAACCATAGTGTACAGGAGAAATTAAAAAGGCTACTGCAGTAACTATACACGAACTGTATCTATAATTTTTTGTATGAGGGAATTTTAAATGCTAATCAGGATTTTGACCAAATCAATAAATGCAGGCATGTGGATTAAAAAAAGTTAGTAAATACTTATCAGGGGATTTTGACCAAATCAATAAATGCTGAGCTTTTTTTTTTTTTAAATCAAAAATTTAGAAAATTAAGATTGAGAGATTGGAGCTCCCACAAGGCTTGGGGTTTAGAAACCCCCTTTTTCTTAATATATTTACAATTATCTATATATGTGAATTGCGATTTTTAAATGTCTTTTTTTTTTTTTTAAATGTCTTCTTTTTTTCCTTTTTTATATTATATTAAAGTTTAATATTTTGATAATAATAATATGTGTTGGACTTTTCAAGAAATTAAATGTCTTCTTTTTTTTATTATATTATATTAAAGTTTAATATTTTGATAATAATCATATGTGTTGGACTTTTCAAGAAATTTTTTTATACTTGTTCTTAATACATTAAAGTATTATGGGACTTTTCAAGGAATTTATATGTGTTAGATTTCAAAGAATTTTTTTTATATTTGTTCTTAATGCATTAAAGTGTTATTATGAGGGTAAGACTTGGGGGTTGGGAGAAGTTAATAAATACTAAGGTTTTTTTTTTTTAAATCAAGAAATTTAGATTAGGAGATTAGAACTCACATAAAACTTGGGATTAAAAATCTCCTTTTGTTTAATATATAGTATAGAGGATTGTTTCTCAACCTTTACTAGTAATACCATCGGTGCTTCAAGATGTCTATGCATGCTTTTATCCTCTCTTCCTTTGCAAAAACACAGATAAATTAGAAGAATTTTATATTTTTGGGCCAAAAAAAGCCCTTTAATCTGTCTATAAATAATTTCTAATTCAGTAATGTTACAGATAAATAGAATAAAAAATAATAATAATAAAATAAAATAAAATAACTCAAACTAATAAATATAACAATAATGTTATACTTTCATTTTTATATAATATTTAAATTTTCACATAATATACATAATGAATCCCACTGCTCGTGTATATCACCAATCAAAATTATTAGATAAATTAGAACACCCAGAATTAACGAGAAACCAATCAAAATTCAAACTAGAAAACAAATAAATAACAAAAAATCCCATGTATGCTATAAAACAGACCAAATTACTCAAATTTGATTCAGGGCCTCAAGGGGCACCCCAAATTTGTAAAAGGAACGAGTTATGGACAAATTGAACCTTAGCCCAAACTACCACCATGTGTCGCCGCCGTCCGTGCCGGGTGCAGGTGTGGGTCGGGTTGGTTCTAATGTTAATTTTTTACTCAAATTTGATTCATGTACTTGTTAATTTTTTTTTCTTTTATAATCAACTTGTTATATAAACAAATCAAATTTTAAGGTGCCGTTTGGTAACACTTACGTTTTCAATTTTCTGTTTATATTTACAAAAATTTTAAAAACTCAAATAAAAACTTGTTTGATAAAATTTTTGATTTATAAATCAGTGGTCTCAGTTTATAAATTTGGCCAAAAAATGAAAACACAAAAAATGTGTTTCCGTTTTGAGTTTTGAGTTTTTTTTTTTACCACCCAACACTAGCCACCACCCGCCACCATTTTCTACCACCGTCTTCCGCCACCACCACCCACCACCCACCTGCCACCCACTCGCCACCATCACCCACCCCTTACCACCACCACTACCACCACCCACCTGCCATCCACTCGCCACCACTCGCCACCCGCCACTACCATCCCTCGCCCGCCACCACCATCCGCCACCTACTTGCCACCACCACTCACCAGCCACCTGCCACCACCATCCACCACTTGCCACCACCAGCCACCTACCACCCACCCGCCACCACCACCCATTACCCACCACCACCACCACCACCACCACCCACTCGCTATTACCTACCACCCACCACCGTCACCCACCCACCACCACACCACCACCACCCGCCACCACCATCCATTCACTACCACCCACCACCCGCCATCGTCACCCACCACCCACCATCACCACCTACCCACCACCACCCGCCATCCACTACCCACCTGCCACCACCACCCGCCGCCACCACCACCACCACCCACCCGCCACCACCACCACCCACCACCACCATGCGCCACCACCACCCACCCGCCACCACCACCACCACCAGCCATCCGCCATCCGCCATCCGCCACCACCATCCACCCGCCACCACCACCACCACCCGCCATCCGCCACCCACCTGCCACCACCACCACCCACTTGCTACCACCACCACCCGCCACCGTCACCCACCCATCCACCACCACCACCCAGCTACCCACCACCCACCGTCACCACTTTCTACCACCGTCTTCCGCCGCCACTTGCCATTTCTCACTCTTTTTTATATTTTTAAATTTTTTTAAACATTTTGTCAATTACCAAACGCGTTTGTAGTTTATGTTTTTATAAAAATAAACAAAAACCAGTTTATAAATTTTTTGTAAATATAAACTGAAAACGTAAACGTTACCAAACACACCCTAACACATTTTAAAATTTATTAATTTAATACATTTTTTAAGCTCTTTAATTTTTTAGCTTTGATCCGACCTGGTTCGATAATGTTAATTATATGTATTATACAAAAACCAAACTACTTCAACTCGGTTTGATTAAAACTCATTTTAGATCTCTTTAAAAAAGAACAAATCAAATTTAAACACATTTTTTAATCTCATTATGTTTAATTAAACTTGAACAACTTAGTACGTAGTTTGTTTGCAACCTTAATAGCTGAAAAACAAATAAAAATTAAGTAATTAAAATATCCCCCAGTCTTAATGGTAAACCAAAAAACTGCGAGATAAAACTCATAACTAGAGGGGGATAATACTTTCCTTTAGTTAAAGCTTACAAAATAGACTAATGTTAATATCTATATATATATATGAAAAATCTAGAAACCCTAGATGTTGATTTGTGATTATGTACCAATTTTAAGCAAAATATAACAATCCCAATCAAACAATCAAGAGAAAGAGACACAAAGATTTTACGTGGAAAAACCACAATTGGACACCTTCCAATTGTGATCAAAAAACCACGGGCAACAGCCACAAGAACAATCCACTAAGAAGATTTAAAGGAATTACACAGGTATACTCTTAATTATCTAGCGAATTCACAACGCCTAATTGAACCAACCTCTATGTGCCTCTTCCAACCCTATCTTCAGCACAGAATTGTCTTTCTGATGAGCCACTCCGGATTCCACCAAAGCTTCAGGCTCGAATTCTTCAGAATTCACAACTGAAGAACAACTCTCTCTTTTGTGTATAACAAACAAATCTTTGATGTACTCTCTTTAAACCATGAGTTGAATACTCAATAAAACATCAAAGAAAAAATCAAAATATCCCCAGATATAAACCTTTAAGAACCAAAAAAGAAGATCTGGAGGACTTTAATCAATTTTACCTAGTTTTGGGAGAAAACCAAGTATTTATAGAGAACCAAAAGTAATCCAAGATTGGGAAGAAAACAAACTCCTTGAGAAATCCGGATTCTGAGGCTCGCTCGAGCGAAGCTTTCCTGGCTCGAGCGAGGAGAGTAATTTTCATGATTTCTACTAGTGCCCTGGCTCGAGCGACGGATCCTTGGCTCGAGCGAGGAATACACTTCTTCAGGTTTTTGTATGGACGCAATCCTTGGCTCGAGCGAGCATTCCTTGGCTCGAGCGAGAAAGTCTTAGCTCGAGCGAGCACTCCTTGGCTCGAGCGAGCAACGGCTGATATGCAATTTTGAATGCAATTTTGAATTTTGCTTCGGCCGCGAGCTGACCGGGCAGCTCGACCCCCGTAATAATCAGCGAAGTGGCAATCTTGAAAGCATTAACATCACAAACTACTCCGCAAAGCTCGATTCGGGTTGGATTCGCATCTAATAAACTCATAGCCTCACTAAAATAAAAATGCAAATAAAATTACAACTCAAAAGAGTTTTGTCAAACGGGATTGCCAAGAATAAAAACCTAACAATATAGATATTACATTCTAAACTATTTTAACTTTTTTATTTGTTTTTATTGTTATTTTTTTTCAGTAAGGTGAATTTGTGTTGGGAAAGTGCAGTCCGATGCTTGTTTAAACTGATTATCCCGTCAAGAGCTCTCTGCAATTTGTAATTAGATCCATAACTTTCTAAAAATTTGCAAGACGTTATATTTTTACACTAAAAATTCTTGCTAGACATCCTCTTTCAATACACTAAATAATTTTGAAATTTGATATTTTGCTCAATACATAACCCTCATAAAAAAAATATCTCCTTTCTTTGGCCTTCAAACTCTTAACCTTTAACCAACACTAGTCAGTGCCTATTGCCACCACTGACCTACTCCCCCCATCGTCCCCTCCCTTACCTTGCCCCAATCCCTCACCCCTCTATGGCTTGTAGGGCAATAGTTAGGGTTAGGAATAGAGAGGAATAGAGAAGGGATTTCTTGAGGAAAATGATAATCTTTTAATATAAAGATTAAATCACATTTAAACCACCAAATGATTATGTTTTGGCCTCCTAAACTAGCATTATTGCAAATTACAATAATTGTAGAGAATCCCAACTTGGGCCTCATCCTTACCTTGTGTGAGGACATAACTTTTGAATGACAACACGTGGCCGAGGTGGTACCGAAGTGCCAGCCGAGATAACACGTGTCCAAGACGCGACGCCGAGATTATCTTAGCTAGGCTGAGGTTATCTGCAAAGGTACCGGAATCTGGGATAAGCAAATAAGGGATAAGAGTCCTAGAATGAGAGAGGATTTCAGTTTGGATAAAGATAAGACTCTTAGAGAGTGTATCCCAATCTAACTGGGAGTCCAGGATTAGCATTGAGCCAGAATCCATTGAAGCTAGGCTTCTATTGGGATTATGTTAGTATTGGCTATAAAAGAGAGGCACCCTCGTGGGTCTAAAGTATGTTTTTTGTATTCTGAATAATGAGTTAAGCACTTTTGCTATCTTTGAGAGATAACTGACTTGATCGTCGGAGTGCCCCCAGGTAGACGAACCATCGCCGAAATCTTATCTTTCTGTGACAGATTATTCGGGCTTAATCTATTCTGCCGGTGCTCTCCAGCTGAGTACCTGTTTGGCAGTGTGGTCGGAAATTGACACACACAATTTGGCGCCGTCTGTGGGAAAGAAAGGAGAATAGATGGCCAACGACGGACAGAAAGAAAAGGTTGGGGATAACATCCCTACTAGGAGTGGTAAGCACTTTCATCCCAACGTAGAGGAGGATAATTGCAATCAAGAAACTCGGGATCAGAATCCCGGAGAGAAATACATCGGCTAAGAGGGCGACGTACCAAAGAAGGCAGACCGAGGCGGGTATTATAACGAGAACGACCTCCAGGTATAGAAAGATAAATGCCTGCGGAAGAATGGAGAGATGAAGGGAATGGCGGACAAATTGGCGGACCTGCAAACGGTCGTCAATTTCATGATGCAAAACAACGTCATGCAGCCACCGTTCCTGTTACAAGATACGCCGATTCCAATGGCCAAGAAAGATACCCGAAAAGAGGGGCAGAAAATAGTTCATGTAGTCCCACAGCACGACAGGACCAAGGGACATTCTCACCGGCCTTCATGGGAGGACGGGCATGGAGAATCAACGAGAAGAGAATCCTAGAAGACACGCCGAACCAAAGAAACCTGCACCAAAGAACATCGGGATGTTCAAGGAAAGGAACTTTGTTTCGACACGAACAACGGAGGGAGGTCCAAAAGGACTCATAATGACACTGGAAGTAGCGCACCGAAGAAGCTGAAATCTGGTGATAGCCGAGCTTCTGGACGGACCAAGGAGGATCTGAGGGATTACCTCCAGAGGAAGAGACAGGATGCCGAGGTAACCTCCCCGGTCAAGCCGAGAATGCCGTTCTCGGTAGAGTTGAACAAATTTGAGGCCCCAAAAAGGTTCAGTATACCGAGATTCCAGATATACGACGGTAAGTTAGACCCCAACTTTCACGTCGGCTTGTACCTTAACTCGATGGCACTATACATCGGGAACGAGCCGTTGCTTTGCAAGGTGTTCCCCTCATCCTTCGAGGAAATTGCATCGGACTGGTTTCACAAGTTGGCGAAAGGAACTGTGAAAACCTAGGAAGGCTTGGCCGAGATGTTCGTGACTAGGTTTGTGACAAACAAGTTACAGCCATTAAGGGTGGACTCCCTGATGGCTCTAAGAATTAGCGAGGATGAAAGCCTTAGGGCCTATGCCAAGAGGTACTATGAGGTACTCAACCGGATACTAGGATGCAACCAAAAGGTGGCAGTCGTGTCTTTTAAGAATGGCCCGAAAGACGATTGTTTGTTTCGAAAATCATTGGCAAAAACACTACCAAAAAGTATGGAGGAACTGATGGCCAGAATTGAGAAGTATGCGAGGGCCGAGAAAGACACGCCGTGAACAAAGGCGTCGAAACAAGAGAAAGGAAATGGCTCACTGAAGCGAGGCTGAGGTAATGGCGGATACAATAAGCTAGAAACAAGATTAAGGGCTGCGCAGGCAGTCACAACCGTATTCCGAATCCCGATTTACAAAGTCTTTAAGAAAATCCGAAATCAGCCCTATTACAAAGCACCAGTAAGGGTTCCAGGCGAATTTATGGGAAGAAGCCTTGGCAAGCACTGTGCTTACCACAATGAAGATGGGCATCTGACTCAGGGGCGCAGAGTCCTAAAGGCACATCTGGAAGACCTGGTAAGACAAGGTCATTTAAGGAACCTTGTAGACGAGGTCAGGACAAGGGAAGAACAAGCGAGACTGCCTCAAACACTGGCAACACCGCCTCCTCCAGCACCACAATCGCAGGCAGGCGGACCTCGGGTGATCAATGTGATTCACTCGAAGGTCAATGAGAACGAAATACATGGGGAAACTCAGAAGGTAAAACACTTGCAGCATGTGTACCAGGTCCGGCAGAAAAGACCTAGGGCAGACGAGTACCAGGGACCAGTGGTGTCCTTTACTGAAGACAACATAGAGATGGTGTAGCATCCACACAACGATGCCTTGGTAATATCCCTCCAGATTAAAGAATGCCAAGTGAAGCGCATCTTAATTGACCAGGGCAGCTCTTGTGACATCATGTATGTCAGGTGTTACAAGGAGTTTGGCATTCACCAAGATGATCTGGAACAATCTAATGGTCCAATGGTCGGGTTCAATGGAACGCCGACGTGGCTCCTAGAGGCAGTAAGTTTGGAGGTGCAGTCTAGCACCAAGAAGATAAAAACTGAGTTCACAATAATTGACACTCCCTCCCCTTATAATGCTATCCTGGGAAGGCCACGGCTATATGCAATGGGGCCTGTTCCCTCAACATTACACCAGCTGTTGTGATTCCCAACAGAGCATGGAATTGAAGAGGTCAGAGGGGATCAGGTGCAGGCGAAGAATTGCTCCATGGCAGTAATGAAATCTATCTGCAACATATGAGAAGCAGAATCAACAGAGATTGAGAATGAGGACATGGAAGTCTTGGATGACGTCGGCAAAGAGCCAGCCGAGAAGAGTGAGGAAACCCTAAAGAAAATCTTTGTCCAGCAAGGAGATGAAGAGCGCTTCTTCCTTCTCGGCTCGGGCTTGGCTGAGGAAAAGGAAAAAAAGCTAGAGGCATTCTTGAGAGCAAACATCGAGGTGTTTGCCTGGACGCCATACGAGATGTCTGGCATTGACCCTGAGGTCACTTGCCACAGATTAAATGTAGACAGGTCGGCTAAACCTGTCATCCAGCGAGCAAGAAGGCCGACGTTGATGCACGTCGAGGCAGTAAAAAAGGAAGTGGATAAACTTCTAGAGGCCAAGGCCATTCGAGAGGTGAACTACCCAACATGGCTATCAAACACGGTCGTCGTGAAGAAAAAGAATGGGAAGTGAAGGGTCTGTGTGGACTTCACCAGCCTGAACAAGGCTTGTCCCAAAGACAGTTTCCCACTCTCCAAAATTGACCAACTGGTGGATGCCACCTCAGGTTATGGAAAGATGAGCTTCCTGGATGGTTACAGGGGATACCATCAGATAGCTATGTATCCCCTGGATGACGAGAAGACTGCATTTATCACCCCAAAAGGGCTGTATTGTTACATAGTGATGTCGTTTGGGTTGAAAAATGCAGGAGCAACTTACTGGAGATTTTTGACCAAGATGTTCAGGCATCTAATATGCAAAGCAGTGGAGGTTTACATAGATGACATGGTCGTGAAGACCAAGGAACCTGAGGATCATCTGGAAGACTTAAAGGCAGTTTTTGACATCCTTAGAACATATCGACTCCGACTCAATGCATCGAAGTGCGCATTTGGAGTTGGATCTGGTAAGTTCTTAGAATACTTGGTTACCGGAAAGGGCATTGAGGCTAGCCTGGATCAAATCAAGGCCATTCTGGAGTTAGAGAGCCCAATGGCGGCAAACAAGTACAGATGCTGATTGGCAGGGCTGCAACCCTAAACAGATTCATAAGTAGAAGTTTTGATAAATGTAAACCTTTCTTTAGTCTAGTGAAGAAAGCCACAGACTTCTTATGGACAAAAAAGTGCGAAGTCGCCTTGGCCGACTTGAAGAAGTATTTGACCACAGCTCCAGTTCTCTCAAATCCAATACCTGGAGAGGAGCTGTTCTTATACTTGGCAGTTTCAGAGCATGCAGTGAGTGCAATAATAATCAGAGAAAAAAATGGAGAGCAAAGGGCAGTTTACTATGTGAGTAAAACCCTAGCAGATGTAGAGACCAAATATCTACCCTTGGATAAGCTAACACTGGCTTTAGTAATGGCTTCCAAAAAGCTGAATCATTACTTTCAAGCCCACAAAATTATGGTGTTAACTGAGCATCCCTTGAAGTCCGTGTTGCAGCAAGGAGATCTGACAGGCAAGATAGCCGAATGGGCAGTGGTGTTAGGCCAATATGATTTGGAATTCAGACCCAGAACAGCAATCAAAGGCCAAGTTTTGGCCGAGTTCACACCAGACGCCATCACACATCGGGCTCCGTTGAGCCGAGGACCAGGTAAAAAGGAGAAACCCAATTAGAGATAGCCAAATAGAGGGGGGAAAAAAAAAAGAGAAACTCTAGCCATACAGTATTTACATTGGCAACTCCTTCCGGCTGTTTGTTGATCGGAGTTCAAATCGACAAGAAGCGGGAGCAGGAGTAGTGCTAGTATTGCCAGATGGGCAGATACTGGAACAATCCATTCGTTTGGGGTTTAAAGCCTCAAACAATGAAACAGAGTATGAAGCACTGATCGCAGTATTAAAGCTAACAGTAGTAATGGAAGCTGACGAGGTAATAGTCTTCTGTGACTCCCAACTTATCGTCAACCAGGCAACAGGCGAATACGCAGCTCGAAATGAAAGGATATCGGCCTATGTGAAAGAGGTAGGCAACTGGTAGCCTTATTCCAAAATTGCCGACTACAACATGTTAGCCGAGATGACAACAACCATGCTGATGCTCTGGCCAACCTGGCTAGTGCAATGAAACCTGGAGAGACAAGGACGATAATGGTGGACTATTTGTCAAGTCCAAGCATAGAACCACTGAACACAGAACACAGAGCATGAAGCAATATGTGTGGAGATGGGACCAAGCTGGATGGATGCAATAATAGTATTCTTTAAAGAGGGAAAACTGTCAGATGATCATAAAGAAGCACACAAGATCAGACTGAAGTCGGCAAGATTCAGTCTGACAGTAGAAGGACATCTCTACAGAAGATCTTTTACTGGACCCCTTTTGAGGTGTGTACATCCTTCACAAGTTGAAGACTTCTTGTACGAGATACACAAAGGAGTATGTGGAAGCCACACTGGGGGCAGGTCACTTGCTCATAGGGCCATTACTTAGGGGTACTGGTGGCCTTACATACAGAAAGATGCTGAAGCTTATGTCAAGAAATGTGAGAAGTGCCAGAGGTTTGCACCTTTGATACATCAACTAGCAGCGGACTTGAACCCAGTGTCCAGCCCTTGGCCATTTGCCCAATGGGGCATAGATCTTGTTGGACAACTGCCTCAAGCAACTGGACAAAGGAAGTACCTGCTAGTGGCAACAGATTACTTCACCAAGTGGGTGGAAGCTGAACCCCTCGCAAAGATTCGAGATGTTGATGTGAAGAGCTTCATATGGAAGAACATCATCACTAGGTTTGGGATCCCAAGGGCAATAATAGCAGACAATGGTACACAGTTTGACAGTAAGCTAATCAAAAGCTTCTGTGCAAAGTACAAGATCAAGAATTATTACTCTACTCCAAGCTTCCCTCAAAGCAATGGTCAAGCAGAAGCATCCGATAAGGTCATCTTGGATGGGATCAAGAAAAGGCTGGAAGCAGCTAAGGGAAAGTGGGTGGATGAGTTATCCAGTGTACTCTGGGCATATCGGACTACGCCGAGAAGATCAACTGGGGAATCTCCATTTGCCATGGCTTTTGGCACAGAGGCAGTAATCCCATTAGAGGTCGGCATCCTAGGGATCAGAACTCAGGGAGTGGAGAATGGGACTAATGATACATTTTTAGCCCGAGATCTGGATCTGCTAGAAGAAAGAATGGAGAAAGCAGCAATTCAGTTAGGGTCATACCACCAGCAGCTTACCAGGGCTTATAATAAGAAAGTTAACCCACGAGAGTTCCAAGTTGGGGACCTCGTCCTAAGAAAGGTCGTCGGCAACAAGAAGGATCCCAAAGAGGGCAAGCTTGGCCCAAACTGTGAGGGACCTTATAGAATCATCTCGGTCCTGGGCAATGGGACATATCGGCTTGAAGACAGTGAAGGCAAAGAGTTGCCAAAACCCTGGAATACTTGCAATCTGAAGTTTTTTTATCATTAGATTTTTTGTTTCCTGTTATTAGCCGAAGTAATAATAAAGTCTTAGCTTGATTTTTAAACTTGTGTAGTATGACTGACCAGTCACTTGGCAATGTTTCTGATTGAAACATGATGAATAACTTAGACTTATTATATAGCAGAGTTGAATTATACTTGCATATAATAGAGTTGAACTGAGTTGGCGATATTTTTGATTGAAACATGACAAATAACTTAGACTTATTATATGGCAGAGTTAAATTATATTTGCTTATAATAGTGTTGAACTAAGTTGACGATGTTTCTGATTGAAACATGACGAATAACTTAGACTTATTATATGACAAAGTTTCTACTTGCATATAATAGAGTTGAACTAAGTTGGCGATGTTTCTGATTGAAACATGACGAATAACTTAGACTTATTATATGGCAGAATTGAATTATACTTACATATAATAGAGTTGAACTAAGTTGAGATAACCTGGACTTGCCATATCGGCAGAGTCAGACACAGATTGAAACTAAGTATATGTCAACCAGATTAACAAAAAGACCAAGGTTGGTAACCTCAGCTAGTCTTTGGTTGAATCTGACATCGGCGACGAGGTCAAAGCCACATGCCTAATGAGAACCCAAGTGGAACTTAGGTTCACATTAGGGGGCAGAGGGCTGGAGAAAGATGCTTGGGAGTTGGAATTTACAAGCTAAGGTTGGTTTAACACTTGTTGAAATTTTAAGAAAAATTTACAAGTTGAAGTTAAGCCGAGGTCATGTTAAAAGAAAACTGGTTTAACACTTGGTGAAATTTTGAGAAGAATTTACAAGTTGAAGATAAGTCGGGATCATGTCGAAAGAAAATTGGTTTAACACTTGTTGAAATTTTAAGAACAATTTACAAGTTGAAGTTAAGCCAAAGTTATTTCTAAAGAAGTATCTGCGCATTTGCCAAGATTACCATATTACCAAGATTTGGAAAATAGTGGAAGACAGAAGTCTTGATAAACATTTATGAAAATATTTTTTCAAATGTTTTCAAGTATTAAGCCATGGCCGAAGATAAACAGTCAACAATTATACTCAAAGTATTTTACCCCGAGGAAATTGCACAGTTAAAGTGTACTTTGAAAACATGCAGAATATTCTAAGTATGGAATCATACAAGACAATAAAGGAAAGACAAGCATTTAAACACTTAGTCAATAAAGAAGACTTGCATTCAGATAAGGAAAGAAGGTACTTCGGCCTGACATTAAAAAATAATTGTTCGAATTACAAAAGTGGAACATCGGCCAAATTAAAACTAACATTGTTTCAAAAGTAAGAAAAAAATACAAGGTACAAAGAAAAACATCAAAACAGACTACTCGGCATCGGCGGCGGACTGTGTCTCGGCCCCAGAAGACAGTTGGGAAGACTTCTCGGCAGCCTTCTCAGCCTCGAGCTCAGCATCGATCTCCTGTAGAGTTTGATCAAGGCTCTTCTCGGCGATTAGCACCTCAGAGTTTGTCTTCTGGGAGGAGGCATCTTTTGAGACTTCATCTTCCTCATCCTGAGTCAAGTCCAAGACTTGCTCATTCAGAGTTAGGGACTTGGCCCCAGCAGCTTCTTCCGTCTTCTCAGCCTCAGCTTCCTCCTCGGACTCAACTTCATCCTCGAATTGGCTTGGAGTAGGGGGGAATAGCAAGATGAGTCGGCTTTCGTCTTTAAGCGGAGAGTCCTCGGGGATAGCCAATTCTTTCAAAGTAGCCATCCAACCAAGGGTGAAACCCTTGTTGCATGCTTGTTTTACTTGCTTCTTGTAGTCTTCTTTGACGTTGGCCTCCCCCTCGGCGTATGCCTTCTCATCCGCCGCTTTGATCTTGTCCTCTTTTGTGGCCAAAGCAGCAATGAGCTCGGCCTGGGCTTCAGCAGTCTTTGCTTCGGCCTCCTTCTTTTCGGCTTCAAGGACCTTGGCAATGGCCTCTGCAGCTCTTGCCCTTTCCTCAGCCACGTCTTGAGCTTTTTTGGCTGCCTTGGCCTGATCCGTCAGTGTCTTCATCTTTGCCTCAACTTTGTTAATGGTCTTCTGCAAGCCAGCAGCCTCCTTGGTCTTGTTAGCCAACTCCTTCCTAATGTTGAAGGCTTGCGTCGTGAAGGAGTGGCCATACTAGATCGCCTAGAAGAAATGGAAAAAACAAATGTTAGTAAAAACTCTCTAAAGTATGAAAAAACAGAGAGTGTAGAGTACCAACTGATGAGGGCTTACCTGCATGGAGTACTACAACATCAAAGCAAAATTTTCGTATTCACTCATCTTGGCGTTGCGATCAAGATCTTTGGGAAGGAGCAAGGCGGTAGAGAGGGCAACGCCGACTTCAATGTCATCGGCGCTGTGGTCGGCTCTGACCGGCTTGTCCTCTTTTGTAATTGGGGGAGCCCAGGGCACATCAGACTTTAGAGAGCCCAAGGTTGTTGCCGACTCGGACCTCGGTCTCTTTGACCTAGTTGATTCGGAGGGTGCGGCCTCGGCAGGCCTCTTCTCAGCAGCAGAGGAGCTCTTCTCGCCCTCGGCCAATTTTGAGATCGGCAAGGTGTCCTCAGTGTCGATTTGAGTCACCATTGCCTTGGGTTGGGCTTTCTTCAGCCTTTTTGGTTTCGGCTTTGGCTGAGACTAGGATGGTGATGGTTGTGCGGTGACAGTGTTGGGGATGTCTGCGAGAAGGTCGTCTGCTACAGCCTTCTTACGACCCATCTCGGCGGCGGCTACAGTTCGACGTTGGCGTTTGCGTTGAGAATGAGGGATTAGTTGTGGAGCCGAGGTTGATGGTTGCTCTGCTGGATCAGAGGTTGATCCCTGATCTGGCCGAGGTGATGAAGTTATTGGAGGAGTTGTGGCGAAAGGAGAAGACTTGCTCTTCTTCGGGACGTCGGGCAACGTTGATTTGTAGGTTGGGATGAAATTCAAAAGCAGAGGAGCCTTGTGTTGATTAACAGGCAAGTCCAGCAACTTCTTGAAATCTTTACTGGGATAGAAGTTTTTACGAAAGTCCTTCGGGGGCTGAGAAAGAGCTACAAAGACAAAACAAACAGAGGTAGAACATATAAAAGAAAATCAAAGTAAGAAAGACTTGAAAGCAAGTAAAGGTGATGATGTGCTCTTACCATCTCCCTCTCTGAAAACTGTTCGGCTTAAGGGATAGAGGTGAGCATCATTATATGGTTGGAACTCCCAGTTGCCCGAGATAATGAAGTAATCGTCTCCAGCACCCTTGTTGGAGTCTGGGAGGTCGGCAACAAGTTTGTATTCCGTAGATCTCGGCTTAAGGTAGTAGATATAACCCTTTTTTGACTTCAGGCCGCACATGGTGTAACAGTATTGGATGTCGGCAAGGGTAACCCTAGCATTCTTTTTTTTTTGCTAAGGCAATTATACCATTGATAACTCGGTAGGAGTTAATGGCAAGCTGCATTGGGTTCAATTTGTAGTAGTGAAGGATTTCTCGAAAAAGGGTGTCAAGAGAGAACCTAAGCCCACACTCAGCGAAGGCTACTACTGGGAAGGGCATAGTCATCCTTGCACATAATGGAGTCTTCCTCCCCAGGCAACCTAAGACGAATGTCGACAGGAATGACAAACACCTGCCTGAAGTATTCTAGCTTAATTGGGGTGTCTACCCTCCACCTCTACATACCCATGACGTCGGCTAGAGGGACAAGGTGTTGGATTTCAGAAGGAAGTGTTTTTTGTCTAGGGTTTAAAGGACCTCGGCAAAACCTAACGTGTGCTGGGGCAAGGGTTTTTTTAGGATCTAAAGGGAATTTGTTTCAATTTTTCCTAAAGTTTGCGAGTTCCACAACAAATCCCAAAATCTAAGTTTATGGAAACAACAATTAAAGGCAAGATTCTGGAAAACACACGGAAAACAGAAACAAGAATGTGATTCAGAATCAAGAAAAGTGATGAACTATCAAGAACACTGTGACAGAGTGTGTACAAAGGTACGAGGTCAAAAATAGTGGCAAAATGAACAAGTGTGTGAGCAACGTGTGTATACTCAAGAATGGAATGGGCAAAAGCAAAGTCATAAGATAAACATGCTCAAATACATGATTGAATTCATACGCACAGATTTATAATCAAGAACGTGAACAGGATGGTAATGGCAACAAGTAATGTAGTGAGGTTTTTTAAAGAAAAACACAGACTGGTAAAGGGGGAAATAGTGACTCACCGAAGAAAAATGAAGCCGGTGTAAAGTACGCCGGGGTCAGACGGTGGCCGTAAGCGGAGAAGAACAGCAAAAACTTCGTCGGAGGAGGTGAACGGAGAAGTTGCAGAGCTTGAGAGCTTGAAACAATGGAGAATTTGAGAAAGTTAGAGAGAGAGAGAGTTTGAACGAAAATGACGGTGAAAAAGTGAAAAGACGGAGAGAGGGATGATTTTTGATCAAACACACGAAATGGTGGCAAAATTATAATTAATGTGCCTAGGACGACGTGCTTGTCAGACAGCGCACACAAGTGCGATGGGACTTAATGGCACGTGTCAGGTACGGCTTAGTAGGAGAAAGACATGTGGGAAAAACGGTTGAAATACTGTGCGTAACAGCTCATACGCGTATTGAAACTCTTGGAGTTCTTAATTTAATGGAGCAGGACCTCGGCTATGGGGACGATCTCAACTAAGAAACTTGAGCAGACTTACTAGTCTTGAAGCATTGATGAAAACAGACTAAGTCTTGGTCGTATCGAGCCGACGAAAGATAACCTTGGTAATGAAGGACAAAGCGAGCTTAGCCGATGTGCTAGAATGAAGGAACGATATAGGTTCCATCACCTCAGGATACCGAGGTAATAGAACCTAGGGGGCAGTTGTGGAGACATAATTTTTGAATGACAACACGTGGCCGAGGTGGTACCGAAGTGCCAGCTGAGGTGCCACGTGTCCAGGACGCGACGCCGAGATTATCTCGGCTAAGCCGAGGTTATCTGCAAAGGTACCGGAATCCGAGATAAGCGGATAAGGGACAAGAGTCCTAGAATGAGAGAAGACTTCAGTTTGGATAAAGATAAAACTCTTAGAGAGTTTATCCCAATCTAACTGAGAGTCCAGGATTAGCATTGAGCCAGAGTCCATTGAAGCTAGGCTTCTATTGGGATTAGGTCAGTATTGGCTATAAAAGAGAGGCACCCTCGTGGGTCTAAGGTACGCTTTTTGTATTCTAAATAGTGAGTTAAGCACTTTTGCTATCTTTGAGAGATAACTGACTTAATCGTTGGAGTGTCCCCAGGTGGACGAACCATCGCCGGAATCTTATCTTTCTGTGACAGGTTATTCGGGCTTAATCTATTCTGCCGGTGCTCTCCAGCTGAGTACCTGTTTGGCAGTATGGTCGGAAATTGACACACATACCTTACTTTAGACTCTTATGCATAAATTCATTGGCAATGTTAATGCAATAAGGAAAATGCTATATACTATGAAATTGTATTTCGAATTTTACTTTTGCAGATGACAGTAGACTTAAAGTAGGTGTGTAGATAATTTCTGATAAAAATATTTTTCTGAATACTTTTTTGAAGTTTTTACTATTGTTGGTAGAGAAAGATAGTGAGATTATTACCTCAACCTTGTCATACATTACATACAATACAAATGCTCAAACAAAGAACTAGATCCAATTTTTACACAGTAAAGTACTTGATGCTTCTTTATTAAATTTACATATTGAAGCAAGACATAAAGATTACATAACCAGTACTAAAACACTCGCATATGATTGCGACTTATATTACAAACTCATACATTCATGCAACAACACACACAAAAGCATTACATAAATTCAAAAGTTACCATGTAGTATGACACAAACACACAGATACAAACACACAAATATATATATATATATATATACAATACTTACTCCACCATGATAAAGATAATCTTGAGATTTCTTTACCACCTTTGCTGATAATGTTAGAGAATAAAAATCTAAAGACACAGAAAAATATCAAGAAACGAAGTGGAGTTTCACATTTAGAGTCGATCTAAACCACACACTATTTTCTTGAGTGTTTTTCTATGTCTGAATTCTTAATTCCTAACATTATTGTCACCTTTGGCACTTACTCTACCATCTCCATGATCCAATCGATATCCAGCACATTGGACTCCACCTCCTCCCAAGGTTCTAAATATTGGCCGGTACGTGCCGTACCGGAAAATTGGAGTGCCGAGTCGGATACTCACCGGTATACCGGAGAGAATGAATTTCGTGTCCGTAATGTCCGAGTCCCGGTACGTAGCGGCTTGAATCCGATACACGGGCCGATACAGTCGAATACAGATTTACTTTTGTTGTTGTGCTCTGTTTTTTTTTTTTTTTTTTTTTGTCGTCAACGATCTAAATCTGAATTTTTCTAGGTTTGACGGGATTCTACAACTTCCGGTCAACATTTTGGGGGAGAGAGAGAGAGAGAGAGGATTGTTTGTGGTTGTATTATGTATGCGAGTCTGAGATTGAAATGGATATACATGGAGCATTACCAGTCTAAGATTGAAATGGGTGAGAAGAGAGGTACTTAGGTACATGGAGGTGCATAGGTTTATGGTGGATTTGTAGATTGTAAATTTTTTTTTTTTTTTTTTATTACACCTACACCTCTATTTATATTAATATATATATATATATTATATATATATATATTTTCTCAATACAAGAAAAATAAATATTCAAATCAATTTTTTTATTAAAGTTTAACATATGCCAAAAATAAATACATATCATTTAGTTGAAAATGAGTAAAAAATGATCCTATATATCAAAATTTTGATTAAAATGTAACAAATTAAGGTTAAAAGAATCAAAAAAATGCATGAAATTCAATTTTAGAGGGATTGCTAATGATTTTTAAAATTTCACGGTCGCGACACCCGATTCCCGATACATACCGGCCGATATTACCGATACCGATACTCCGCGATCGATACCGTTACGTTACCCCGATACTGCGATTTAGAACTATGCCTCATCCTCACTCTGTGCTGCCACCAATGGCGGCAGCACATTCAATCCAAAAACACTCCTTTCCATCTCATCACCTTGGTTGATCGTCAACCCGCTGAAACTCGCCAGAAAATCAGAGCTTCCACCACCACCCCAACAAGTCCCGGGACTCACAGGAAACAATGGCATCGCCGGCACCCCTACCGCTATTGTGGTGGCCCCTACACAGCAGCAACACACTATAACAAATAAGAACTTTAGAGACCAAATGTTTTGGTTTCTAAAAGTGAAAATTTTGTTACAAAAGACATTTGGGGATCAATTTCTACCGTCAGGAGGATAGTCGCTAAAAGGTCATCTCAAAAAGTCCAAAACAAGGCTTTTAGCGACAAAATTTAAAAAATGTCCCTAATAAATAGACTTTTAGAGACAAAATAATTTGCTCTCAAAATGGTTTATTTTTTAAGACAAAAAAATTGATTCCAAAAGGATAATAATTCATCACTCTAATTTTTGTTGTTAAAAATAAAATAATGACACTTTTTGCAACAAAAATATTAATCTCTAAAAAGTAATTATTCTTAAATTTTAGTTTCTAAAATTTTAATTTTTTGTAGTGACAGTAGCACGGTGCATTCCCCATGATCGTTGCATCCTCACCATTGATCGGTGGCACGGGGTACACGAGCTGGTAAGTGGTCTCTTCTCGGAGTTCCTCCGGCGAGTGGGCAAAGAAACAGACCCTCCGGCTGCATGAGTCGCCGGAGTTGCAAGCTTGGGTTCGGTACTTGGCTGGGTGGAGCCAGTACTCGAACACGCCGTGCGCGAATGGACACAAGTCGCCCGTTGGACAATCACCTTTGCGAAAGGCGGGGCAGGGGATGGCCGTGTAATTGTACTCACGCGGGTCTCGATGCCTCGCCTTCTTGCCTTGGTGTGCGAAGGGGCACTCATTCCAGTCGTGGCTGTGCGGTGTGGAACACATGTTGATCTTGAAACCATACATGCGAAACTCAACGGACTCGTAAAAGGTCTGGTGGAAGAGGTCCGAGTAATGGGTCGGGTTGATTCGGCCTAGTTGTTGCTCCGAGAATTCGTAGTAAGCTGGGTTCATTGAGTTCAAGGAATTTTTTGGGCAAGAAAGTGGGTAGTTGATTCTATATATAAAATATAGAATACAAAATGAATAAACCAACTT